>JBBPCY010041929.1:0-13506 GCA_037974405.1 Brachyalestes nurse
ATGCTGAGTGGTTGGAACTCCTTTATCTAGGCTCCTTGTATCTTTACACACTTTGCAGCCTGTCAGTAAAACATTTGATCCCATTTCTTTGCTTTAGTCTACTCAATATGTCAAGCCAAGACAGTTTGATATCCATAAAATAATATTTCTTCACCAACAAGGTGATTCAAGGCAAAAGGAAAAAAATGAAGCGTGGCTCAAGGCTTTTGTTCAGTACTGGATGCATATGTTAGTTATGTGTTTCAAGTATACACACATTATTTATGTTGTTTTATTTACTACAGTGCAATGAGAAATGTCTAAAAAGTGGCAAAGAAATTCTAGACTAGAAAGTCGAAATGTACATTTCTTCCAGAAGTTATTTTCACGGTGGTTTAATGTGGTGAATATTAAGAGGTTTTAGACTTTACACTGCTGGAAGGGTCGTACTTGAGTGATGTTTATATTCTACTGGGCTGGCAGTAATCAAGCGTGGGTGTGTCTAATCTAATTGATCCAATTATGAACTAAATTTGGTTAATTAAATAGATAATTAACTTCTCCAGGGCCAACTGCTGTTGGTGTTGCAATGCTAAAGAAATGGGACAGCTGGTGGCCTAATAGTTAAGGCATTTGCTCTGTGAACAGAAAGTCATGAGTTCGAAACCCAGCACTGCCAGTGGCACCACTGAGGTACCCTGAGTAAGGTACCGTCCCCACACACTGCTCCCCAGGCGCTGTGTCCATGGCTGCCCGCTGCTTTACTTGGTGAATGGGTTCAATACAGAGGAATAATTTTCTGCTGTTCACACTGTGTGCTGTGGTGTGTTCACATATGACAGAATGTCACTTTACGCTTCACCTCATTTAAAAACTGTACCACTCAGCTCATCCTTGTCTTTGAAGATCTACAACAATGTAAAATGTGCCAAAATAGGGTCAAGTAATCTTTTCACAGCTCTGCAAATAAAGATACCAACGCACAGGAAAGCCACTAATACTTTAGGCACTGTGGTAAGTCCCAGTTGATAAAAAAGACCTGCTCTTTGATTTTTTTGGAAGAAAACGCTGCTCTGGGAAGTGCTTCTAAGGAATCGGCTTTATACAAACCACAGTGTCAGCAAGTAAAGCAGCAAAGAGAGGAAGGAGTGAATTTAAGATAAGAATTTGGGCTGAATTTAGGGATTGAGTCCTGGCCTACAGTAGGACAGGCTGGCAGAGCATCTGGCAGGAGATACTGGGGTGTATTGGGGTTTGCTAACAAACAGGCGAAGGTGCAGCTTGCTTTTAGTGCATACTGCAGGTGAAATGCTCTAGAAGCGAACAGAACCCCCACACTGGAGGAACTGAATGACAGGCATAGCCTGGGGCTAATTATGGGGGAGTCAGGGCTGCCCTTTTTTGGCTCAAGGCAAAACACAATGGTGCCGCCCCCTTGTGCATGGCAGGAACACAGAATTCACTCTCAGACTATATATCACAAAGTATATATCACTAATTCATTGAATCTGATGGCATACTTTTTTCATACATCATTTATATTCCCTTGAGATCTGTTCCGGATGTTTTGTGTAACTTTACATGACCAAAAGAGTACATAAACCCACCAAAGAGTACAAAAGAGTTTATCAAATAAACTGTGTGTGCCAGTTGTAAATATACACGACGCCTACATACACCTTTAATGACCTACACTGATAATTATAAAGCCATGTTCTCACAATTAATATCCGTCATAAACACCCTTTTATTCAACTAATGCTTGTTAGAATAAGCCTTTATAAATATTTATGTAGGTTTATGTCAGTTGTCATAATATTCAACCTGTTTTAGATCATGTTATTTATTTTTGCTAAATTATGGAGTAAAATCTACTTTAACTGTGCTAAAAGCACTTAATGTCACACAGTAGTTAAAAATAGTGCAGAGGAAGGCTGAATATGTTTCAATATTCTTATAGTGATGAGACACTCTTCAAAAAAAGAGAAGATGCTACAAAGTGTTCTATTAGTACTGCCGCAACAGAACCCCTTTTGGTTCCCTAAAACCTCTTAAAAGGTGCTTTTTAAAAGGTTTATAGGACCCTCAAACTATAGTACTAGCACATTTTCAGCAGAGAATGTTACGAGATGAGTAATGTCTGTGGTGTGGAAACTTCTGATTCTGTGAAGAAACCTGGTAAGAAGAATGAGCTCCACTGTTATGACAGAAAGGTCACGTAAAGGTCATGAAACAAAGATATGAGGAGTAAGAAAAAAGAAAAGAAAAGGAAACGAAATGTGTAAAACCAGACATCAGCGAGTCACAGTGAGAGGATGGACTGATAAAGGAGCTTGAAGTAACTTATAGGATGGAGATAACCAGAAGAACAGGAAAGCCGACTGTGTGGTCGATCTCAGTGTCACCGAAGGGAAACCGGAGAGCAATTTCATTCACATGATCTGATCTGGTGAAAAAAGAGCATTATCAGCACAGATAATGTTCACCTGTGAAAGGCCACCTGATCTTTCAGCCCCTTATAGCTCAGGCATCCATTGTGGCCAGTTCATGAACAGATATTTGAAGAACTTCAGGAAAGTGAGATACGCTATATGGACGAAAATACTGGGGCACACCTCTTACTTATTGAATTCAGGCGACCCCTTACTTCCAGTGAAGGAGAATCCTAATGCTTCAGCAGACCAAGACATTCTGGATAACCCCAAGCTTCCAACTTTGTGAACCCAGTTTTGGGAAGAACCTTTTCTATTCCAGCAGGACTGTGTCCCAGAACACAAAGCAGCTCCATAAAGACGTGGCTGGAGGAGTTCAGTGTGGAACTTGACTGGCCCCCACAGAGTCCTGACCACAACACCTTTGAGGTGAACTGGAACTGAGACCATATTAAAGTCTATGTAAGGGGGTGCTGGTGGTGACCTAGTGGGTAGGATACTTGCCTCTGGACTCAGAGGTCATTGGTTCGAATCCTACCTTCAGCACTGGGTTCCTGAGCAAGAACCTTAACCACAACTTGCTCCAGGGAGACTGCCCCCTGTAGGGAATGGAAGTCTCTTTGGATAAAAGCATCTGCTAAATGGTGTAAATGTATTTGAATGCAACGCCAGGTCCCTGTTGGTGTAATGGTCAGGCATTCCAATACTTTTATCCATATAAAGCAAGTAGTAATATTGCACATGATAAGATGTTGCAATTAATGTCATCACATTGCCCTCCTCTAACACTACCTCACATACTACATATGATAAACTTTACACTCAGGCACACACACATACACACCTTGATACTGTGAGCTCTCCTCGCTCTCCTTTCTCAGGACTGCAGCGCAGGGTGATGACTGCACTGCGGCCGTGCTCACAGGACGCTGTGATCTGGGGAGAGCTTGACAAAAAGCAAAATACACTCGAAGTAAAGAGACTGATCACTGGCATATAACCACTGGACATATAATCAGTATCTCACTTTCATACGGTATTTTCACTTTGCACGTTGGTGCTAACAGCCAGAAATAGAGGTGTTTTAGAAAAAATCTTTCTTTTTCTTCAGAGGTGAAACACAAAGGTTTAATGGTCCCACTTAAAAAAGTGCTCTGTTCACTGACCGAAAGAAGAAGTTGATGTCTGGAAGTTTTTGTGAAGTTTCAGGGAAAAGGTCTGGTCTAACACTGATTCCATCCAGAGTGCTTTCCACTGTGGCTCCTGAGAGAGAGAGAGAGAGAGAGAGAGAGAGACAGAGAGCAAGAGAGAGAGAGAGAGAAAAAAAAGATGAGGCTCAGATTATGTCAGATTAGAAACGATTAAGGCCCTCACAGCAGGCTGTCCTGTGGGAACTTCAGGTCTGGCTCAGTAGCCCAGTAATTTCACACAATATCTGTCCCAGCTACACTAAGTCTGTTCAAATTAGACAATACTACTTATTATATGCTGAGAAACACAGGAAGTTATTTTATGTAGAGTAAATTACTCTAAGCAGTACACAGTGAAACCACACAATGTTCCTCCAGGCCCATGGTGCAACACAAGAACAGAAACAGAAACACCAAAAGACCACAAGCGCAGACAGGACAAAAGTGCAAGAAAAACAAAAGAGCAACAAAACAACAGGACAAGACAACATTTAGTCCAGACTACAACAGCCATATTACTGCTCTGAATGAATACAGTATTATGACACACTGTATTCTAGCAGTGGAGGGTTACTTGTGCAAAAATGCAGAACAGAGGTGGACAGCTATACATATAGTTGTGCAAATATAACAGTAGGAGATAGAATATGTGCAGTATTATAATTATAAGGGTACTGCAATTAAAGATTATGGATCAACATTAAATTAGATTATCAAGGACCTTTCAACAATTCGACATAATTCAGTCATTAAAATGTAGTTGAATGAGTTGTTTGATATGAAGTAGTCCATTCTATCTGAACTTAGTGAGAATTGTTTACAGCGGTGGTGACAGGAACCAGTCTACTGTTGAATGCCACTAAATGTCACCTCATAGAGAGTTATGTGAATTATGTGAATACTACATAAAAATGAGAACACACAATTTCAGCTACATATAAAACCTCAATGGCTGTTTTGTACATGATAGTGATTTTTAAAAAAATACAGAAAGATGGAGACTCTGCGCTGTCAGGTGTCCTAAACTGGGCCGTCACTCACCAAGGAAAGTATCGGCCAGACTGATGGACTGGGAGGACAGGGCTGTCCTGAAGCCCCGCCCATCTGCTGGGATGATGGTAGACTGGCAAATAAAAGTCTTCACAAAATTATTGAGGCCAGCAGACTCGCTCTGCAAGTCCTTGCTGGACAGATCGGTGAAGTTATCCGTACACACAGCCACCTTCTTTCCCTGCAGAGTGAAATCATAACAAGTGAAACATATTTTCCCTTGTGTGTATAAAGAGTGACCTCAAATTTTCACTGATGAGCCACTTCATTAGGTATAGCTACCATATATGTGTGTGTGTGTGTGTAGTGGACCTATATGGTCAGTGGAACGGACCATGAGTGCAGATACAAGGCTGTACTGTGCTGTGCACCTATGCAAATTGTTTAAAGCCAGTGTGATAAAGGGTCTTTCTGCAAAGTTAACATTAGAATAAATGCAAACAAACAAGAAAGCTGTAAAAATTCTCAAGATTTGTTTTGCTTGCAAAAAAGTAGTAAAAGAAGTTGTTATTTTGTGAGCTAGTGAGGAGAACACAGGTTCAGTTCCTGCAGCCGTTGTTTTGAACCAGTCCTAGGATTTGAACCCACAACCTTTTGATCGCAGGAGTAATGCCCTAACCACTAGGCCTCCAGCTGCCTTATAAAGACAGTGATCCAGTCAGCTGTGTATGTGTGTGGCTGTACCTCCGGCCCACACAGGCTGATATTGAACTGATGGTAGTATTTGGTTCCCTTGGAGGTGAAACTTGGTCCATTCATGATGGAACCCACTGAGCTCAAGGCACTGAAGTCATACATCAAAGTTCGGTTCTGATCCACGTGGGAGAAGGAGCAGTCACTGAAGCAAAGAGAATGTTCCTACAAACAAGAAACACATGCTTGAACACATACAGAGCTCCTATGAACACTGTATAAATGGCACATAAAGAATCTCTTCTGTTAATATCCAAGTTCAAATCTACTACTACCTGGTCAACTCAGTCCATACACACACACACACACACACACATACGCACATGCAGCACGTGCAAAAGTCTTTGACATCTGTGCAAATTATTTGATGTAATTTTTAATGTAATTTTTAGCATTGTTTGGATTGTGAAACTCCATCAGCAGCTCCTGACCTAATTTAATGAAGGACTGACACAAACCAGGTTTCTTATAGAAACTACAGTAATACTGGACTTCCACAAGAACACACTGATATACTGAACATAACATCACTATTTACTGTAGAATGTTATTTTTATTTATTCTTTTAAGTTTTATTGTGTATATTTAGTGATATTAATGTGAAAAAAACACACTGCTCGTCTAAATGTTTTTTCAATATTATTTTCGCAGATGCTGAAGACTTTTGCACAATGCTGTGCATGTACACACCTTATTGCTCCTGCTGCCAGGGCCGCAGGGCTGGCAGGCCTCTTGGCCGTCGATGTGGTGTCCGGATAGGAAGGTGTTGGGTGGACACTCCTGGCAATGGTTGGTGTCTTTGTCTATATAGTGTCCAGCGGGGCAGGGCACGCAGGACGAGCCGCTCTCCTGACTCACCAGGGCGCAGGCGTGGCAGGACGAGGCCGAGCCGTCCAGAGCATTCGTGACTTTGACAGAGTAGATCTTCACTATGTCATTCACATACCGGCGCACCTGAAAAAACCACAGAGAGAAAGGGGGAGGGGAAGACACTGCATTAGTTAGGATGAAGACTGTGAGAGGAGCTCACTAAGAATAGCACACTAACGGTTTTCAGGCGTAAATTGGATGCATTACTAATTAAAATTTGCAGACAGTATAAGCTTCTGTTAAATCTTTTGGCAATTGTGTGTGTATGTGAGTGTCTGTATGTGTATTAAATGTTACTTGCAGAAAACAGTTTAGATATGTACAGCGTTTTTTTTTTTATTCTAAGATGTTAAAAAGTTATTCCTGAATTTAGTTTAATGTCTTAAGTGTTAAGGTAGCTAGGTACCCTTTGTGCACTTTAAGTTTGTTTTCTCATGTGAACACGTCATGAAAAACAGTTTCTGATTATTAATTTTTCAGTCCTGTTCTATCCGAGACAAGGGTTCTAAAATCACACAGTGTGGCGTACCGGGCTGTACTTCAGTGTGGTCACAGTGTGCAATAGAACTCGTGTGTAGTATTTCTCCCACAAATAAAGTGCTTTAAGCTTTTTGTTTAGCAGAAACTCTGATTTCTGGACTCTGCTCCTGCCTGTTCACCACTGTATTACTTTCTGCTGCTATATTTCAGGCAGTGTCCTTGACCAGCCAACTGCTCCACAGTGCCCACTAGTGGATTTATTAGTCAGCTAGTCTATGTATGTAATCCACTCGTGCATATGATATTTATATTGTGTATGTGTGTATGTATATACACACATCATGAATAATTATATGTATAAACAATTCATTTATACACACATCTAAAGGCTTGTTGGTGCGTTGGAAGGCCCACGTGTAGGAGACCGATGCGTTCTTAGTCATGATGTGTGTGTAAGCTCGTCTACTTTTGGTTCCCTCCCACGACTCCACCACGTTAGTGCTCTTCCTGTTGACGTCCTACAATAAAGACACAAAGAATCTTCACCACTCACAGAGAAGACTGATAAACAGTTCTGACACACAAAATAATAATTCAAACAACTAGCGTTGAGTGGCTTGGCTATATAGCCAGCTATCCAAATGTTAAAGTTAAACGTTTAATAATATGACAGCCTTAACTATATTACAGCCATTAACTATAGGTTCTAAACTTAGAGGTCTCATGCTGGACACAAACATATACACAAAACCACACAAAGTAGACTTCAGTTTCATGATGTACAATGAGCTCACCATCATGAAGTAGAGCTCGCAGTCTTCGCTGCAGATGGTCTCAAAGACAAAAGTGATTCGGCCAAACTCGCTGGCTGTCACCCCAGCGACCGACGTTGGGAGCCTGCGAAAGCGACAGTGAGAGAGGAACAGTAAATGCGTGTTGGCACAAGTTAAGCCTGCAAACAACAGCATCTGGGCTTCTAGCGCTTTCGGTTCAAACAGTGTGACTATGAGCCTGACTAATTTGAATCATGTGAAAACATTTCGATGAGCTGCACTAAGTAAGGGTTCAGACTCACTTAAATCCAGGCACTCGTAGAGTCAGAATGAGGTAGTCATTACCAGAACCTCCAATTCCACTGTGGATATGGTCCCCAGCCACCTCCCAACCTGAACGCAAACCAGACAGTTCGGTTATAGAGCCACTAACACAATGCTCATTTAGCATACGGATGGTTCACGGTCTTATTGTGAAGGTGGAGACATACTTATTTTCATACATATTTTCATGTGGTTTTCAATTGTACAAGCAAGATTGAATTTGTTTTTGAATATTTCATGCGTTGTGTATTTAAATTTTGGCACACTGTTTCATTCACATTTTTCTATACTGACAGTGTAACACCATTAGTTCATAAAGTATTTATTTTCTCCTTACCATTCATGTCATCACATTTGGAGTTTCCCACATTGAAACAGGAGGTTTTCATGTTTCTGGGTAAGACGTTCCACCATTTGTACTCGTAACCCAGCGATGGCTCTGTTCCTGCTGGACAAGCTTGACACTCTGGGCATGAGAAGTGGGTTTGACCATTAGGTGACAGCTTGTGACTGAATACATCACCAAAGCACTGGAAGAGTTAAATAAATAGCTCAGTGAAATATCAAACTGGAATAAATTGTCCTCATACCACAAATAGTCAATCAGCCAGGATAAAACACCAATAAGTATCATGCATATTGCATCCCTATATTAATGTTATTGTTATCTCAAATACGCAGTTGTATAAAACTGTAGTATAAAAGTGTCATCTACCAGAAGTTTGTCTGTGCTTTGGTCTTAAAGAAGCAAACACTGACCAGCAAACATGTCTTATCAAATTGACAACAGCTGTGATAAAGGTCAAAACTGTACAAATTTTATTCATTGAAGGAGATTGACTGACTAGTGTAGAATATTCTGGGTAGTTTTGCGTGTGTTTGCAGAGAAAGAAAGTACAAAAATAGAAAAAGGGTCCTCATATTATCCATGAAAGGCCAGTGCTGCTTCATTCCAAGCAAGCAGAAGTACTTACTTTGATTACACAAGCTGAATCCAGAGACATTTCTGCTTGATTAGGATGAAAACCTGCTGCCATGGATAAGACTGGAGACCCCTTCTATTAAAAAAATAACACATGCACCCCATGAAAGGCTAAATGAATGCATGTCTGTACCTGTTGTGCCATTAGAGAACGTGCCAGGTGTGCAGGGCAGGCAGGTAGAGGAGTTGTGCATGTAGAAACCTGGGTTACAGGGTGGGCAGTCCTCCTTCTCTCCTGAAGGGGGCAGTGTCACTGCTCCTGCTGCATCTTCCACACAGACCTTTGGTTCCACCCATCGATACAAGACTTGTGTCTGAAAGGGATACCACAGTACTCAAAACATCAAGAGCGCTGATCAAGAACACACCGTTTTTGTTTCTGTATTGTTTATGAATGCCCAACCTTGCCATTGCTATCACAGGGGGTGTGGATCTGAAAGTAGTCTTTCTCTGAACACGGGGGTCTCTCCTTACACTCCGCCCAGCCTTCCTCTAAAACACACACATGGCAGAACATCACACACACCACAATCTCCAGAAAGAATATACCCGTACACTAAATGGGCAAAAGTATTGGGACGCCTGACCGTTACATCAACAATGACTTTAATGACACTCCATTCAAATCCATAAACTTTAATATGATATTGTTCCCCCTTTGCAGCTATAACAGCTTCCACTCTTCTTGGAAGGCTTTAAACAAGATTTTGGAGTTTCTGTGGGAATTTGTGCCCATTCTTTCTGTAGAGCATTTATGAGGACAGACACTGATGTTAGACAAGAAGGTCTGGATCTCCGTTCCAGTTCATCCCAAAGGTGCTGGATGGGGTTGAGGTCAGGACTCTGTGCGGCCAGTCAAGTTCTTCCACACTGAACTCCTCCAGCCATGTCTTTATGGACCTTGGGACACAGTCATGTTGGAATAGAAAATGTTCTTCCCCAAACTGTTTCCACAAAGTTGGAAGGGTGGCATTGTCCAAAATGTTTGCTGAAGCGTTAAAATTACTCTTCACTGGAAGTAAGAGACTGCAAAACAGGTGTGTCCCAATACTTTTGTCTATATAGTGTATACGAGCACAAATGAGGCAAGACTTACAGGTAGAGTGCTTGTTATAACCTTGACTCTTCTGAAAAGGTCTGTGTAGTGTTTAATTATGCACTGACACTTTGGGTATATTTTATATGTGTCATGCGTGTGGGATGGCCAGGAAGTAAAGCTGCCCTTCAACTATTAGGCAGGTGCTGAGAGCTCCTCCCACTGATTAAGGACAGCTGTGGCGGATCAGGGAGTAGTCTAGACACTATTTCAGAGTGGCTTTCTCCAGAGAAGGGTACTTTCGGGTAAAATGTTTGTGCAGTTTTGGCATCAATAACATGACAACTACTTTTTATAAGAGGAAACCAATCAGAAAACAAATAATCAATAATATAAAGCAATTATTACTCCTATAATAGGGTGATGACAGCACTGTTTTACACAGTATAATTTATTTTTCCTTCTTTGGAAAAACTGCTCTGCTTCTCGTTATGTTTGTATGAGTGTCAGTAAGTCCTGCATGAAAACAAAGATTACTGTTAGGCTAAGTATTTAATTAAACCAAGGTTAACAGAGAATGTTGGTAAAAGCACATATTTGTCCCAGAGTAGGTTCAAACACTTTTGAGTGCTGATGAGTGCTGAGAGGAAGAATGAAGTATGTGGAATGAAGCACTTTTGTCTGATTTGCCTTTGTTTCATGTGAAATGGTTATTTAAAGAAATTGCAGTTTAATATGTTAAGCTCTTGCAAAATGACAAAAAACATGTTCACTTGCTAAAATATTTTGAAAAGTGAGGAGCCCTCAAATTTCAGACATTCTGTGCATGGCAGAAGCTTTTGGAATAAAGTAGACATTTTCATGGAATATGCTGAGAGGTGCTGTATGTATGCTTGTGTGTGTGTGTGTGTGTGTGTGTGTACCTGAGTACTGGGTCTCTGGACAGGGTGTACATGAGCTGGCTCCTTTGCTGGAGTAGGTGTTCCTGGCACAGAGGTCACAGGAGGAAGAGCCTGGAGTTTTACTGAAGGTACCCGGTCTGCAAGGAAAACACTCCGACGTGTATGCCACACCTGCAAACATCACACACACACACACACACACACACACACACACACACCCACACACACAGCTGACCAATGGGGATGTAAATCACATTAGTTAGCTTTGCTTCTTATCATGTCACTGTGACGTAACACAGATGCCATTAAGACTAAATCTTTCAATGCACCTTCAATCTGAATGTTTTTCAGCAGCACGGGCTTCACCGGTTTCCCTCCCAGCAAAATGCCTGTGGTCCTCCAGTACAAAATATTAGTGCCTGACTTCAGGTTCACCTACAAGAGGGAGTAGACAGGTGTCAGGACACACACACACACACTTATAGTGCAACATGCACAATATTTCTGGGGCAATATTACTGTGTTTCATTCAATATTTGCTGCTACTAGGTCAATGAAGATACCCACTGTGTACATACACACACACACATGTTAAATAGGTTTACATATTTATAAATATAATATTTTGAATAATGTACAGTTCTTTTTATATTATACTGTTGTGTTGTCTAGTTTTTACTCTATTGGTTATTCTGCCTCTACTTTCTTCTCTTGTCCTGTTCACTCCGCTCTTGTAACAATTTAAATTTCCCACCCATGGGACTAGTAAAGGGTTATCTGTCTTATCTGTCTCTTACATGAAGATACAGTTGTAAATCTCAGCACTCTGCTCTGAGCTGCCACCTCAGATCTGTATATCTGTGATGTGTGGAGTAACTGAGAAATCTGAAAGCTCACCGTGTGTGTTCCCCATTCACCGTTAGCAGTGAGTTTGATCCACTTCTGGTCTGCTGTCTGGTCCATTTCCTGGCACTGATCATTCTGAATCTGGATTAAGGAACAGGACATACTATCAGTACATCAATGCACCTGCCAGATTGGTTGCCAGATTATTAGATACCAGAGATGTTCACAAGTCATTTTTAAAGTCAAGTCTCAAGTCTATGAGTGGCAATGTTTACAAATGGCGACTCTAAATGTGGGATTTTTAAGCTTTAAATGTCTGGATGAATCGGCGGTGACGAGGGGTGGGGTTTGCGGGGGGGGGCCCTAAAACAGGAGTATGAGTTATACATCACTACATCATCTGTGCTTGGGGGGGCTGGAGGAGGTGAGGAACAGATCCCCATCTACACCCATGCATTGGACTAAAGTAATGGGACACCGCGGCGAAGTGAGCGGTTTTCGGAGGTTATTATGGCAAACGTTGGAAAGACAGCGAGATATGAATAAATAATTCCATGAAATGAACATTGTTTATGATTTATGACTCGCGAGTCACAACACCCAAGTCCGAGTCAAGTCTCAAGTCTTTGAGGGCAAGTCTAAAGTCAAGTCACAAGTCTTTGTTGTGCGAGTCTCAGACTCGAGTCCCCATCTCTGTTAGATACATCTACATTATACTTACAGCCTGGCCATTTGATCCGGATTCATATACCATATATGTGGATATGTGATTACGCACAGTTTGACAGCAACTCTTTACTTTGTTGATCAGTGTAGACCACCACAGAACCACCACTGATCAAATATTATTTGGCGTCTGGAGTATTCTCTTCACATAATAGTAGCGTATTTGTGTGTGTTATGCTGGTACAGCAACATTGCTGAGATTTTTATACACCGAAATGTCATCGCATTGCAAACAACAATCTGGCAACCAAAGATAAGCCATAGTCTTTAACGCTACACCCAGGTGTCACGTGACCATTTGTCATACGTGAACACACTACAGCATACAGTGTGAACAGTGTGAAATTCTTCCTCTGTGTTTAACCCATTCACCAAGTGAAGCAGTGGGCAGTCATATGCTGTCATTATAGGTTATGTCCATTTATGTAACAGTACTCGTCGACAGGCACTATAATATTTCAACAGTTGTGTAACGGTAATTTGTGGTCATGACATCAAACATTACAGCATCTGTCATGACAATTACCGGCAATGGTAAAACGACACCATTGTGTTAGGGGATAGTCTTGACCTCAGTGATCTTTTCTGAGTGTGTTTTGCTGATGAAAGAGCACCGTGACTCACAAAGAACTCGAAGAAGACATTGTTGTCGACGTATTGGTAGTCGAATGAGACTGAACCCTGTTTCATAAGGTGAACCGCATACACCAGTGAGACCGTGCACTCATCCCGATTCGATTCCAGGTGAGTGCCCTGAGGCGTCCATGATGAACTGCAGACACACAAGCACACATACAGCAGTAAGAAAGAGAACTGCATCGATTGAAGGCCTATGTCTACTTCTGTGTAGATGCACATAAATGTATCTGTCTCCCAAAGCAGAGAAAGGGTTTATGAGTGCAGGGGCCACACTGTGCACACTTCAAAATTTCTCAGCTGTGTAAAAACCTGTAAAGCTATGCTGATGGGCTGTCCAGTGTTGTTGGGATGGGACAAGACCCAAAAAACACTCAACTCAAACCAAAAAGAGCACAAAATAAAAAAGGAGCTGACTGGTGGTGAGGCGCGACATTCCTGAGCGAGGGGCTCCGGAGAGCGGCCTAGCGGCGGTGCGCCGAGATAAAGAGCAGCAAACGGCGAGCGTGCAGGAAAACAAACACCGGTTCTAGACTGTTTTACACTGTTTATATTTACTGAAATCAGAGTTTACTGATACACTCTGA
>JBBPCY010041940.1:0-13506 GCA_037974405.1 Brachyalestes nurse
TCTATCCGACGTTAGATCAGTGGCAGGTTCACTCATCTCTCTGTTCTGTCTGACTACAAGAAGTGAAACATTTTGTGTGGACGTTTCTCCTCTGCTGATATCGCGGTGATTTGGGTGAATTTGTATGAAGAAAAAAAAACATCACTTCATTCCGGGTTAAAAAGGCATTGTAACGCGAGTTACTGACATTTGTACCGAGTAAAATATTACCAATTATTTTTCTGTAATGCCTTACATTACTGCGTTACAGCAAAAAGCAATGCATTGCGGTAATTTGTTACTTTTGTAACGCGAGACACTGCATGTTTGGTGTTTGGTTTGTTTCTTCATTTTGCACTGAAGTTTTGTAGCAAACATAGAGACTAAAGTAAAGTGGCCCCTTATAGTCATGTGTGAAAGCACCACAGCACACAGAGTGAAATTCTTCCTCTTTAACCCATTCACCAAGTGAGGCAGGGGGCTGCCACCAATGAGGAGCCCCCTTGGAGCAATGTGTGGGGACGGTACCTTGCTCAAGAGAGTCCAGGGATTCAAACCCACAACCTTCTGATCTCAGGGCAAACTCCCTAACCACTAGGCCACCAGCTGCCCCAAGCAACATTCTCCACACTGCACACAATCATCACACACTCACCTCAAATCATGTCGAATTGTTGAGTTATTCGGAATAGACTTGCTTATGTGGTTTCCGACATTATATGATACACTGTTAAACTGATATTGTGTGAGAGGAACATATTTATTTTTAGAATGGCTACCATCAGTGACCAATATAAGCAGGGCTTGAATTATGTTCTGGTTATTTTGAGTAATGAATGAATAACAGACCACAGTAATATTATCTAACATTAGCTAGCTTATTAGCAAAGTCCTAGCAAAAAAAACCCAGATCATTTATATTAAGTTTAATGTACTTAACTGTTAATGCCGACTGATAAATGTGTTAAATGAAAACAGTATGTTATACAGCAAATTGTACCTGTCCTTGGCTGGGAGTTCAAAAAAGCATAACTGTCCTTTGGGTGGGTGGGATGGCCCTCCCTCTCCCCCCATTCTCCTGGCAGTGTGGCATTTTCTTGATGGAAGAACACACTAGCACTCCCCCTCTTTACCAGTGCTTGGTAGCAGTGTAATGGTGAGTAGTCGTTGGGGGAACCTGTCTAACAAATAGGCCAACAGATAGCTACAAAAGCTAAACACCTAAGAATTTTTCCCACAAGTTTATCCAAGGTTATAGATAGCAGTGTGACATACATCATCAGGAACCACTTATGTGAGTGTATTAGAGTGTATTAGTGTTTGAGGCAAGTGTGCGATAATTCAGCCGTACGAAGCAGACCAGTTGGGTATCAGTTACGTTAACCTCGTAGCGCGAAAGGAGCAAACTTCAGACAAACTTTTTAAGCTAAATTTAACGTTTTCCTGCTAATGAACGGTGTCACAGTTTGTTCTTTTCTAATAACACTGAATGGATATAAATACACCTCGACTCCATTGATCTGCTTTTCCTGGTTGCTTGCATCACTGCTGTCATTTCTCTTCTCTGTCCCTGTCTCCTCCTCTATCATTCTCTTGCTCTCTCTCTCTCTCACTCTCTTCTCTTGTTCTCTTCCTACACATTCCCTCTTATGAGAGGTGTGTAGTTGGCACACGTTTGCCTTGTCTCTCTTCTAACCTTAGTGTCCATCCCCTCACCACACACACACACGGCTGTCATGGAGCACGGCTGGGCTGTCACCGGCGAGGGTAATACCTCATTAGGCTCGGCACGGACCGCAGCCGGCCTGACACAGCAGCCTGCCCTGTCTGTCTGTCCCTAATTGGATCATCTCGGGCTTCGTACGAGTGGGGAAGGCCGGGGCCGGTGGGCAGAGGTTCTAAGATCCTCCAATAAAAGGGACCTTGAGCCCTTGAGTCTTCGTATGAACAGGGGAGTGGGGGTTCAGCTAAAGAGAATCATACCGTGGCTCCTTCAGACTAGTGAAAGGCAGGCAAAAATTTGAATTCTGTTTTATTTTACAGTATCATAAAGCTGTGCTTATGACAACTGGGATCTCTAAGATTTTCCGTCCCACATCAAATGCAAGGGTTCCCAATTCAGGTCCTGGATATCTATTACCCTGGAGAGTTCAGATCCCACATTCCTGCCTCCAAGGCCATAGCCATGGAGTCAACAATTGGGGCCAAACCTGCTGCCAACAACCCCACCACCACTACCAAAACAAAGAAAAACTCTTTCCCTCTTTCTTTTCCTGTTTTGGGGTGTGTCCCACCCCAATATATATTATAATTACAGTCTTGCCTGGCTCTTGTATTCAGACACCACTGAAGGCCTTTATTATCTGGATAAGGAGTGTTAAATTAGGGTTACAGCTAAACTCTGGAATGTAGTAGATCTACAGGAATAAGAATGGGCACCCCTGATTTAAGGTCATTAAAAATGCTCAGAGTAAGCTAATGCTTGTCTAGAAGCAGATCTTGAGAAGCTTACGAGCTCAAGTGGATATTTCCTACTCGGAAGTGCGGAAGAGAGAAACTTCCCAGTTGAACGCTTAAAAATGCTCCTGAAATTTGGTTTTTGCTGTTGTGAGTGAACAGCTAGACTTTGTCTATTCTCTATGTAATTAGTACAAAGAGCACATAACATCTACATCTCCTGAAATTTTAAACTGTGTGTGTGTGTGTGTGTGTGTGTGTGTGTGTGTGTTATGCTGTCTTGCACTTACAGGACTGATATAGGACTGCACTTACTGTTGCACTTCTGTTCGTTATTGACATATAAATGTTATTAAGGACAATAAACGAAGAGAGAGAATGTGACTATGAGAGAGGGAGGAAGAGAGAGAGAAAAAGATAAAGGATCCAGGAGAAGGAAAGGGGAAGACAAATGTCCTGGGCACTCATTGTAACCAAATAGGTCAAGTGGAAGAAAGGATGAGAGAGA
Source organism: Brachyalestes nurse (assembly GCA_037974405.1). NCBI lineage: Eukaryota > Metazoa > Chordata > Actinopteri > Characiformes > Alestidae > Brachyalestes > Brachyalestes nurse. Next base: position 2,945 of record JBBPCY010041940.1, read on the forward strand.
AATGAATTATGAACACAACTTTGCACTGAGCGTTCAGAGTGAGGGGAAAGAGGGGGGGCAGGGGAGGGAAAGCGAGGGATGGAAGATGGAGAGAAGGAAAAGTGCTTTTTCTGAAAGAGTCACCACAGGCTCTTAGACAGCACTGGGGCTTAGAGGGATAATGCTAGTCGAACCAGAGACGCTAAAGAATTGTGACCAGTCCACTGAGTCAGCCTGTTTCTCTTTCTCTGTTTCTCCCTCTCTCCTTCTTCTCACATCATCTTCCATGGCTCCTCCCAAGGGCACCTTGGGGTTTAGTGAAGTTTGATATTTTTTCCTTTTCCTGGATAACTTGTACAATATAGATTTTGACATTATGAACAGACATTAAAGTGCACTTTTAAAGTAGTTTGGTTCAGGATTGCAAGAACCAGCCGTTAATAAAGACTAGCTTAGAGTGATAAGAAATCATATTAACAGTAATTACATATTATTACTTGAGTGCAATTTTTCTGATGCAACATGTGCAATTTTTGGGGTGGAACTATCACTACTGGGCAAAATGTGCAATTCATAATGTGCAGGTTTTCTGGAGCATTTCTATTGTATTGGCAATGCCTGTCACTCCATTGTGTACCTGTGTGTGTGTGTGTGTGTGTGTGTATCTACACTGTTATTATATTTACTTATATATCAACTCTGTATATACATATACTCATTGTGTACATATGTATCACTATTAGTCTACATTTAGTTTACAAATGTACTCTTAGTATAGTATTTTATTCTATTCTATTGTTTTCTTAATTTTGTTTTGTTTTCTGCACTTAACTTTGTTCTGTCCACTTTCTGCCATGACAAAGCAAATTACCTACTTGAGGGACTAATAAAGTTTATCATGTCTTATATTCATAGTAATTTCCCCTTTTACTGGATTTTGGATATTAATTTCATACAAATCGGCACATTTGTTAAAACTGAAAGAACGAAACCAGGTCTTCTTGTTTACGACTTGGATAAGAAAGTTTAGATTTTAAAAAAATATACAGTAGGTATTTACACGAATAAAACAAAAAGGATGTTATTACATAAAGGTACTTACATATAAATATAATACAGCTGGGACATATTATTTGGGGATACATATCCAGATTGATCAGAGGGCCCATGCCAATTTTTGGAAATGCTATTGCTTAAACTAGACCTTGAAGCAATTGAGGAAGGTCGGCTGGTCCATTGAGTCCCGTTTACTTTCATATGGACAGCTGTGTGTGTGTGTGTGTGTGTGTGTGTGTGTGTGTGTGTTAGGGTTATGTGTGTGTCTGTCGCTTACCTGGGCAAGAGATGGGACCAGGATGGTGCAGTATGGGGAAAAGAAGACGTGGTGGAGGCGGTGTGATGCTCTGGACAAGGTTCTGCTGGGAAGCCTTGCAATCATGTGGATGTTACTTTGACATAAATCACCTACCGAAACACTGTTACAGGCCAAGTTCACTGCTTTTTGGTAACAATGTGGCCTCTTTCAACAGGATAATGTGCCTTACCACTCTGCAAACATTGTTCAAGATTGGTTTGAGGAACATTTCCCAAATTTCCCAGATCTCAATCAGATCAAGCATTTGTGGTGCATGCTGGAACAACAAGCCTGATCTGCAGTGGGCCCACCTCACAACTTACAGGACATAGAGGATCTACTGCAGAGATTAAACGGGGGGTTATACGGTTTTAGTCCAGTGGTGTCCAGTACTGTGCAAAAGTCTTCAGCCACCCCTCGCTTCTTCATATTTTGCTACCAAAGAGTCAGACTCTCTTGTATTTTTAATAGGGGTGTCATGTGATTTAAATAAAAGAATTAAGTTGGCGTCTCGTGTGTTTCGCTCATACAAATCCCTGAGTGGATAAAGGGGATGGGTGTGGGGGTGGCAAGTCTGTCTCAGGTAGACATGCTCAGTTTGGGCCTGGTCCAGTGTGGCGGGCCGCTGGTGCTGGGATCGGGCTGTGCTGGCTCGGACTGCTGGGTTTGCTTCTAAATGCTTTGCCTTGCGGTGATTTTTAGACCTGATGTACACCGATGATAGAAAAATTCCTTACTGCATGAATCGCAGAGAACGATACTCCTATCAACCGTTCATCTGTTCATTTTTAAACATAAACTTTCCACTCACTGGTGCAAGCAGCGCATTCTTGTCTTCATTTTTCAGAGCACCTGTGGCCAGACCGGGGCTGGGTTAAAGTCACGTGGTACAATTAACTAGCGTTCATTGTTTTATGCTTTTTTTTCGGTGATTAATTTGACACCGCTAATTTTTAATGTGTTCTTCAGGAACAGTTCTCCAGGCTTCCTGAAGGACTTTCAAAGACTCTCATTTTTTTAGTCCAGTCCCTGAACCTGACTAGTTTCAGAGTAATGTTTTTTTGTTTGTTATGACACACATTGACCAATGTCACTGTGGTCATATTATTATGAGTTGTGTGTGTGTGTGTGTGTGTGTGTACCATGTTTGCCCAACCCATTATATAGAGGCCTGGACCTGTTCCTTTTCCTGGATCCCCCTGTTCTTCTCTCCAAATGATTATCGATGCAACACCTCTAATAAGCTCTATAACAGTCCACGGGCCTCCCGCTGCTTTTATGCCATTTTATAACGCGTTCTGTCTCTCCTAAAAAAAAAGACAAAAAAAGTTTGGCACCCAAACTTCTTCAACTTGCTGTTGGCAGCGTGTGTGCTCACTCTGTGCCAGTAACTAATATCACCATCATTTTCTGAGGGACGTCTCTGGACTGAGCGAAGCCCTTTCACACGGGCCGGGTGTCACTCCGCTGACATGCGTCCGCAGGGATGGAGTGTCAACACACGCCAGCGCTTCTTAAGGACAGCAAACAAAGCAGCGCGAGGGGGGACAGCGAGCGGACAGGGCTCCGCAGACTCCGCTTTCTTCATTACTGCAGGAGACGGAGAGACTAAAGCCAGTGTCCTGCCAGCTTCCTCCACTCTGACTGACAGCTCTCACACTCTTCACACAGACCACACACGGCAAACCTCCGCACCCAGGTGTCACACTAATCAAACCTCCGGTGATCTCAGCTAATCTGACAGCGCTGAAGAAACACAGTATGATTTATCATTCAATAATATTGCACTCTTCAACAGATACATGGGTGGAGGTGGCCTAGTGGGTAGGAGACCTGCCTCTGGACCAAGAGGTCATGGGTTTGAATCCTACCTTCAGCACACCTTCATCAAATTGCTCCAGGGAGACTGCCCCCTGTAGTTAGGGAATGGAAGTCGCTTTGGATAAAAGCATCTGCTAAATGCCGTAAATATTACCATATTTAAAATGTAAGGTAATTACATTACTTTTAAGTTACTCTCACCAAAATAACTGGAAATATGGATTTGGCTCATGATGCTCAAGTAGCTCATTACACATCCAGTGGAAGGTGATGTGGTATCTGACGGAGCTGTAACAGTACTATCCGACGTTAGATCAGTTGCAGGTTCACTCATCTCTCTGTCCTGTCTGACTACAAGAAGTGAAACACTTTGCACGGACGTTTCTCCCCTGCTGATCTCGAGGTGATTTTGCCGAATTTGTATGAAGGGAAAAAAACATCACTTCATTTCAGGTTAAAATGCATTGTAACCCGCATTACTGACGTTTGTACCGAGTAAAATATTACCATTTTTTTTGTTAAGGTAAAGCGTTAACGTCCAACACTGACTTTAATAGCTGTCCCTGTTTTGACACAGCCATGAACAGTACATTGATGCTGTTTGAGAGGATGGTTTCTTAAATGTTGCAGGAAATATAGCTAATGACTGCTGTTGTGTTACACCTCACAATTTCTAGCATTATTTCCTGAGGAGTCTCAGCGAGGAGAATGATCAAGACAAGGGCATTAGAGATCCATAAACCTTAGGTACTCTTCTGTCCACTGGTGTGTTTCCAGGGAACAGGGAATTAATCCCACAATACTTTAATTTAGAAATAACCTTTATATTTGTAGGCCTTGCGAAGTATTTTTAGGAGGTTCTGTACTGGTTTGGGTGACAGGTCGATTATAAGTTCCCACTATTTCACTAAAAAAAGTGGTACACGCAACCCATGCACTAAAACCACCATTATGGGTTTTCTGCAGTGCTGAGTGCAGTGTCTTTTGAATCCAGCAGGTGTCACTGTAACATAAATAGATGTGGCCAATAGAAATGCATTTAGTGTGGTTTTCTTTAAGTTGTTCCAAATAAATTATTACTTACCACCCAGAATGTAAAAGGAGATGTGTAGCATACACGGTTACAGCATTTTGCTTAAAGCTAATGTTTACAGTAATATTATATTATTTAAGACAGCTACTTGAGTGTTTTTGGTCTGAGGCCACAGAGCTATCATTTCATACTGTGCTAAAGTGTCTACACTGCTAGAATGTCTAGCACCCTTTCAAGGACTCCAGACATGCAACAAGGCACCCACAAGGGCTAAGGACTCTTTCTAGGCAAGCCAAGTGGTCTGATAAGTTTCTCCATGCCAGCTTGCGAGTTGTGTGTGCATGCACATGTGTTGTGGGTTATTTCCTTTATTGTTCATTTTGTACTTTGTTACAGGAGTAAAACAGGATTTGAGAAATTGTTATATAAATACATTATATGTATAATTACACAGGTCAACAGGTCAAAAAAAAAGTTTATGTGGGTTTTGTAGTGTTTTTCATGCTGATTTCAAATCTGTATTTAGTTTTTCCCTAACGCGTACAGTTTCTGTGATGAAGCTAGTTATATATTGCATGATAGTTGGTATAATTAGCATATACAGTGGTAGCTGACTGACACTGATCATTATATCTATGCCACAGTGTGCGCCTATCTGACTTCGCAATGAAAATATTGAAATAGTTACTTGATTTGTGCCTGCAGTTTAATAAAAACCGCATGCAAGTCCATTGCAAATCTAATATTACTCATAATTGAGAAAGTTGATGTGACTGAAAAAAAACTGAAAGCAGATCTGGAATCAGCATGAAAAATTGGTTTAGAAAAGTGTGTTTTGGTTTTTTGATAATTACAAAAAATGTTTTTTTGTTGACCTGTGCAGCGTTCCTATTTTTCATGAACTGAATGAGTCGGTTTACAAGTTATGAATGTAACCGTGAGTGACGTTTACTCTCGCGAGACTGAACACAGTTCACGTTCTATGTTCACAGGCTACAGTGATGGGAAGTTCGGCTCTTTTCAGAGAGCCGGCTCTTGTGGCACCGCTCCCAAAGATGAGCCAGTTCTTTCGGCTCCCAAACGGCTCTTAGTTTATTATCATCTGTAGCCTCTTTGTTTAGCCTAACTTGGCAAATATGAATGCTTTGTGTGTTGATTAAAAAGCAAGTGAGCACCCTCTCTAAAAAAGTGGGGAGCAGCTCTCAATCACAGGGAGTCAGCTCTTCTGATTCACTGCTCTTAGTAGCAGGCTAGCGTTTTAGAGCTGTACATTTTCACTAATTTGACAAGTGTAAAAAAAGACAGCGGCTGTTAGTTTGTTTTTAGTTATGTTCTGAGCACTTTAAAAGATATGTCTTTGTGTTAATGTTTTCTGAATAAAAATTCCACATACAGTATACCTGCACCTCATTTTCTCCCTCTCATTGGTTCTCCCTTTCCGTTGTGTATTTAAGTTTGGTTTTGTCTTCAGGTGTGGGAGCATACCATTCACCTGTGTTGTTCTGGTTCATTTCTTTGGTTAGTTCTCGGCCCTCTTGCCTGTTTCTTTTCTGCTTTCAGTTTTGTAAATACAGTTAATAAATCATCTCTCAGAGGTCACTCTCTGCCAGTGCTTCTTTCTACTCATTCCTGTCGGGACCAGGGCAAATCGTGACAGTCATGGGCTTGAATCCTACTTTCAGCATATCACCACTGGGTCCCTGAGCAAGACCCTTAACCCCAAGTTGCTCCAGGGAGACTGTCCTCTTAGTTAGGAATGGAAGTTGCTTTGGATAAAAGCGTCTGCTAAATGCCGTAAATGTAAATGAAACGAGTGTTTCTACTATTGTGTCCTTGAGCAAGACACTTAACCCTCGGTTTCTCCAGTGGGACAGCCCCTGTAACTAATGATTGTAAGTCATTCTGGATGAGGGTGTCTGCCAAGTGCCATTAATGTAAATGTAAATCTTCAGAAACCCCTCAGCCTTGAGGCAGAGTAAACATATGATGCTGATTTCTGATATGTCTATCTGGTTTCTCTGAACTGTCACAGAGTTTACTTTGGGTAGTTTCTGCACCGTGGTGGATGTGATGAACTTCTCCAAGCTGAGGATCCTACGTCTGGAGGGCAATGAGATCGTTCACAGTGACATCCCTTCCGAAGCAGCCATGTGCCTACGCTTTGCCTCGGACATTGCCCTGTAACTGTGTGATGGCTGGCTCCACAGCCACACAGGGAAGTCTACACTACTCTCTCAAATAGTATAGCACATGTTCAGTAGTTCTTTGTTTACAAACATTTTGAGTTAAACACACACAGTTTGGTTTAATTTATAATTTACTTTATTAGTCACAATTATGTTCACTGAATGAAGCGCGCACATTTAGTTAACATAGTTGTCACTTGTTTGTATTAATTAATTTCTTTCTTTGTTTGAGTTACCTGGGTGTTTTGAGTTCTCTTTTTTGATTACTTAAGTCTAGTTCTATTTCTTTGACCTCTTTTAAGGGCCCATTGTTTGTGGTATTATTCTATTTGATTATTTTTGGGTACATAAAAGCCTTTATTTTGTAGAAACTACCTGTTGCTCCTTTTTTTCCTTGTGCTCGGTCCCTCACAGTAGAATAGAAGAGGTAGACTAAACTGCAAGCTATGCAAGCTGGGTATTATTTAAAAATATATATGTTATTATATTGCAACAATAAAAACATCAGCAATCAAATATGTCTAGTTCAGGCACAACACTGTCTCTGTATAATGCATAGCCTATAGAAGAGTTATTGTTTCAATCATTTATCTGCAATATCAACATTTCTAAAATACTCAAAATCTTCAGATATGTTTCACTGTCAACTGGAATATTTTAATTATACTGAACCACTATACACTTGCAAGGTTTAAAGTAAAACTCTAGAATTCTAGAAACAGCCTCATTATCTATGATCAACAGAAACTGAAACAGTTCAGCAAGTGATGCATAAGGAAAGACAGGAAGACGTACTTGTGATCATCACATGGTGGAAACATTACAAATCATGCAGCATTGTGGTCTTTGTGGTCAGCATTGTGGTAAACAGACAAATTCTGCTCTCCACTTTTGTTCATAAACTGCAAAAAGCACTTTAATGACTAGGGCAGCATTTTTTTAAGCAAATTGAAGTTTTAATCTCAGCAAATGATAAGTAAGACATCAAAGAATGTTACTAAACAAGCTACTGACCTCTTCTCCACCTTCATCTACCAGAGTCCAGTTGGCAGATGTAGGTCCTAAACAGCTGTTGTTACTTTTCACATCACTGGGCTTAATGTGGCAAAGAAAGTCAGCCCGCTCTCTGAAATTGGCAAACAAAATACAGCCTTAAACTCTCTACAAGAATACAGGTTCATAATTCTGATATATATTACAACAAATAAAAACTTCTTGAGGAAACAAAAAAATAGATTTGAGATCAAATGCGTACTGGACGCACTGCTCTATCATCGTTCTCCCATGTAGTGACGCTTACCTCACTGGAGACATGAGAATCGCTAGTGCCTGCATGAAGTGATAAACTCCAGATGGGTTGTCCAGGACTTTAATCTATGGGAGAAACAGTGACAACAATGGAATTACGTTTCTGTAGGCTTGAAATCTAAATGAACCTTCTTTAATAATAAAATATTATTAAAGCATTGAATCAGAATCCCATTTTTGCATTTTCCACTGTATCAGGGAAGGTTTCTGAGCTCAAGGTTCTCATTTAGAATTACAAAATGAAGTTTTGATTTAACTTCACATTCATAAATAGGCTGCTTTCTGCTGTCCTTATTTCATGTACCATCTGCTTTGAGAAAGTGCAACAGTCATGTGTGTACGAGTGACTGAAGTCAAATGATGCAGGTTAAACAGTGGTAGATTATGCATGGTAATCAAGCAAGAAAGTAGGGGTGGGCGATACGCCCAAAATATCATATCACGATTTTTTTGTAGTGAAATCACGATTTCGATTTTATCACGGTATTTCTATTGATTTGTAACTATAGATTTTTTTTTATTATTCTGCTGAACAGTACAACCAAACTATTTTCCTTTGTAAAGCTATGGCGCCATCTACTGGAAGCTTTGAGGAACAACACAGCAAGAACAACTTGATTTAAAGATTGTTTTCCTCTGCAAAAACTCCTGATGTAACCACTCCTGACTTGCAATCTTATTTCTAGCCTGAAAAAGTCTTCTTGATCTTGTTTTGAGAATAGTATACTATATAAGAGCAGATTTGTACGATTATTTAGATTGTTTTAAGATGTCTTTCCTATTTCAAGAAATCTTACCAAGTGTAAATATCTTACTGCACTGGCAGATCAGGAGTTTTTGCAGTGTATTAGCCTTTAGCTCCGTTTTAGCTTCATTTTAGCCACATTTGTAGCCTTTAGCTCCTTTACAGCTTCATTTTAGCCTCATTTCTAGCCTTTAGCTCCATTTAGCCTCATTTGTAGCCTTTAGCTCCGTTTAATCCTCATGTTTAGAGTTTAGCTTCTTTTTGGCCTCATTTTAGCCTCTTGTAGGCTTTAGCTCCGTTTCAGCTTCATTTTAGCCTCATTTCTAGCCTTTAGCTCCGTTTAGCCTCATTTAAGCCTCTTTTCAAACATTTAGTTAGGTCAATTTTAGCCTCTTTTGTAGCCTTTAGCTCTGTTTTATCCTTATGTTTAGATTTTAGCTTATTTATCTAAACATATTTAAGCCTTGTTTTTAGCCTTTGCTTCCGTCTTATCCTCTGTTTAGCCCAGTTTTAGCCTCTTTTGTAGCGTTTAGCCCCGTTTTAGCCTCTTTTGTAGCATTTAGCGCCGTTTCAGCTTCATTTTAGCCTCATTTCTAGCCTTTAGCTCCCTTTTAGCCTCATTTTACACTCGTTAGCCTTTAGCTCAGGGTCAGCTTCATTTTAGCCTCAGTTCACTTTGGTTGGCTGAGCTCTGTTTCTGGAATGCGGGTGTTTTGTGTGATCACAATAGTGTGATTTGGTTGAGGAAAAAAAATGAGGCACAGCAGAGAACTGCAATAGATACATTGAATGTAGTTTATATAGACGATACTACGATCTTTCTGCTTTGGCAGATCGTCAGTAATTACATAGATTGTCTTCACGGTCTCATATCGTCATATAGCACACCCCTACAAGAAAGCTAATGTTAACTGCTGTTACTGTTGTAACAGAAATTAACCTTGCTCCGTTTCTGAAATTGAACCTGAAAAGATCTTGAAAAGGCCTTGAAATTGATGTTCACGAAGGTGTGGGACCTGTTTTACTGTATTTAATGTGTAAAACACTAAAGAGAAAATTATATTACACATTTTGACTTTTTGTAAAATGGTACAAATGGTAATTATTTAAGGGTGACCTGCAGCTATTGCACCAAGGCTATGGAACTCTGTTAGCAAGTATCAGATTTTTCCAAACTTACTTTTTTACTCAGGCATTTGAGTGAGTTAAGTTGATAAATGTAACTGATTTGATGGTATGTGTCTATTTTTTGGGGTGAGTTATCTTTGTTTCTGTTTTATTTTATTAGTGTGATTACATCAGTAAAAACACTGTTCTTCAGTGGTGTTTGTTTTTGTTTTATTCCTCCTGTTTTTTGGCAAATGTTAGTTCTTTAATAACCAATAAATTGCACATTATTATACAGGCAGCTGGATGGCCTAGTGGTTGGGGCGTTGGCCCTGCAATCAGAGGGTTGGGATTTGAATCTGAGATACCCTTGAGCAAGGTACCGTCCCCACACTGCTCCCCGGGTGCCTCATCTACGGCAGCCCACTGCTTCACTTGGTGAATGGGTTAAAAGCAGAGAAATCATTTCACTGTGTGTTGTATTTGTATGACTATGCATGTGACAAATATCTTATATAGTCAGATTTTTTATCAGGGGCTGAATATTGATAGAAATTGAATTTTTGTGGTTGAGCCAGCTCTGTAACGTAGGGGGAGAGAGCGTGGAGGGGCGAGTTGATTTAAGTGTGTAGTAACAAGACAGCCTTGGCTATGGCAGATGGAAAATAACAAATCAATCTTACAGAGTAAACACACAATGGACTCGGGTCAGTTTTAAAAAATGATGTATGTCACTGCTTGATGTGGTTTCATTAAAAGTAATCAGCCAGTGAAAGCGTCTATGCATGCTATTCCACACCCGCTTTCGGGTGAGCAGTTTGCTCCACTCACTTTCAGCCATAATTAACCATAAACGGCTCGGTAATATACAGCAATCACACTATTTGCATCATAGTGTGCATCAGCATTGTTCCAACGTCAAAACGTCCTTTAATATCCCTTCCAGTGTGCATGTACACATCAGATTATCAGGGGCCAAGTACTGATTGTGTGTGCAGGGGAAAAAAAAATAAATAAATTTTATGTATG
>JBBPCY010041980.1:0-13503 GCA_037974405.1 Brachyalestes nurse
AGGTGAGAAAGAGGTTAGATATGTTTTCTTGGGATTTAGAAATATTGTTAATTATGTACTGTTGAAATAAACATTACAATTACATGTTTGTAAGATATGTACAGTAAAATACTTTTTATATTTTGTAGTGATTTAACACAAACTAGGAGGAGACTGTGGGAAGAGCAGGAGAGAGAAGATGCATCAAAATGTGAGGCAGCAAAAGCAGAACACGGAGGTGAAGTAGGTGCTTAGGGCAAGAAAATCAAGCTGCCCAGGGTGCACGGCGAGGTACTGAGTTTGTTTTGCGGCACGTGCCCAGGATAAAGGGTGGTTTGTTTCACCATAAATATTGACCAGGAGCCCCCACTGGCCAGGAGACATGGGACAGTACCATCTAAAAGAATGTAAATGTAAAACATTTTTTACATCTCTGTTTTCCTTGCTCTTTACAGTTTAACATGTATTGTTCTGGAGACTCACAGCATATGATGTTTAAAGTGTCTTTTTTATTAACAAAGTCAAAACATTAGCTTATTAGCAAGATGCTTAATGAGCTAAGATAGAGCTGTCAGATCACAGGGACACTGAAAATGCTAGGTGCTGTGGGTGAAGGCTGCAGGACTGGGAAGCACACCTCTTAAACACACCTGTCTGAATCAGTAATAATCATACTTGATGCACAAGTACAGAAGAACACTGAGGTGTGCAGGGTAGGGGCCAGTGTTAGGAAATATGGCCTCAACAGACTGAGCATCCAATGAAAAGCCCTCACTTTTAAACCCCTGATGTTACAGAAAATGCCCAGCACCCAAGGGCAGTTTAAAACACATATCTGTCATCTTCTTATGTATTAATCATAAGAGTTTATGTCATAAAAGTTACCTCAGGGATCCACAAATCCTCTGATTTCATTGGGACGCACAGCACATCCTCTTCTCAGCAAGAAGAGGCCAAACCAAGGTGTCTATCAATCTTCACCGCACCTATGTTTAATTCTTCTTCTTCAAAGACCCTACAAACAAGCTAACAATAAATGGAAAGCTCAGCATTACCAGGAACTGATGTGAACTTTCTAATTCACTTATCATGGCCTGTGGCATTAGACATTAAAGCAATGATTCATTAGAAAATCAGATACCCACAATTGACAGGGCATCTTACACTGCCTTACAGGATCTTACAGGACTGGAGAGTCATGACAAATGTTGTACCCACTGAGTTGTCTGGCAGAGGAATTACTGGGTGTTCCTGAAAAAATGTATCCCTTCAAGGCTGGTTCACCTAATAACCCGACGGTTCAATGTATGTGTGGGCATAACATACACACAAGAGGAAATACTACAAAGAACAGAGAGATGCACTGGAGTTACACTACAGACGCACTGTGGGCACTTTCCACTTAAAATGTAGCAATACATTAAATTACTGGATGTGACCATACATGTTCATTAAGCTCACTGTGTGGGGGGCACCAGGGTTAAGGATGCTGCAGAGATTCTGTGGCTGACCATGAAGGCAGTGAACATGTTCTCTTTCCCTTATGTGGGCTACGCAGTGCTGGACTTCACAGTCGCCAGAGTGCAGATTCCCCTGCGGGGGGAGGTGATCATGGAGGACCAGCACCTGCCGGCCCCATACGGGATTGTTGGGAAGTACTGCAGGCAGGGGGTGTCTTTGTTTAAGACAGCCCTACCTAGGGGTGACCGGCTGGCATGGGACCAGACCTTCTCAGTGTGTCGGCGCCTTGAGGCGGTGACTCCGCGGGCGCCAGTAGAGCGAGTGGCTCCCATCAAGATGGAACGACCAAGGGTGCTGCGACTGGTGAGTGAAGAAATCGTATGGGCTATCCTGTTGAGCTCCCGGTGCGGCACCCCTGGCGCGGGTTACAAGAATTGACAGACAGTGTGCAATCCCCCTGTGAGTTAGTGCTTCGTCCCCCACGAGGAGGAGTGGTGGAGGTGGAAGTGTGGTCCGTGGTTGGGCCTCCCCCTGAACAGCTGGAGGTGCTGGCAGAGACGGTGGAGGGGTTGACCCATGACAAAGAGCGACAGCTGAAGGAATTATTGGCCCTGGAGGGGAGTGTTTGCCCGGGATGAAGAGGACCACAGTAGTACTCCACCCTAGACCTGGTGAGTGGCTACTGGTAGGTAGAGGTCCACCCGGAGGATAAGGAGAAGACCGCCTTTGCCACACCCCTAGGCCTATACCAGTTTGGGTGTTGGCTTGTGTAACGCTCCTACCACCTTCCAGAGATTGCTGCAGAGATGTTTGGATGAGAAAATTAATGATAATCTACTTATCAACCGCAATGAAGTAATAGTCTATTCGAGTGATTTCAAGTCTCACTTGCAACACCTTGAGAGTGTGTTTCAGAGATTGGAGACCCATGGCTTGAAATTACAACCTGAGAAGTGTTGGTTGTTCCAGCAAGAGGTACATTACCTGGGCCATGTGGTAAGCCAAGCAGGGGTGACGACAGATCCGGACAAGACAGAAGTGGTGCAGTGTTGGCTGCAACCAGCAACGGTGAGGGATGTGCGGTCTTTCCTGGGGTTTGTTGGCTATTACATGCGGTTTATCCCTGGGTTTGCCCAGAAGGCAGGAGTACTCCATGGGCTGCTGCGGGGGGTTAGTGTGACCTCTTTCCAGAAGGCGGACTGGACAAGTGATTGCCAGCTGGCATTTGAAGAACTGAAGCAAACCCTGGTCCAGGCCCCAGTGCTGGTCTATGCGGACTACACCTTGCCGTTCCACCTATACACAGATGCAAGCTTCCAAGGGCTGGGGGCTGTGCTGACTCAGACCACAATTGCACTGCGTTCAAGTTAGAGCTGCTGGCCCTCAAGTGGGCAGTGGTGGAGAAGTTTAAGGACTATTAGTGGGGAGCCCAATTTGTGATCTTTACTGACCACTGTCCCCTGTTGCATTTGAAAACCGCCAAAATGGGGGCACCAAGTGACATCAAGCAGGGGCAACAGGACTGCCCCGAGGGAGGTGAATCTATTCCCTTGGGGGCTGTTGCAACATCTTACCCATGGGAGGTGATCGCAGTGGATTTCCTGTCACTGGGTCTGCTTAAAGACCCATATCCTTATCTGTTAACAGCTGTTGATCTGTTCTCAAGCTTTGTGTTTGCAGTGCCCACTAGGGATCAGACGGCCGAGATGGCGGCCGGAGTGATTTGGGAAGAGGTGATACGGAGGTATGGCTGCCCAGAGAAGCTGTTATGGGATCAAGGCCAAGCGTTTGAGTCATGGGTGTTAAAGGCAGTTGAAAAAGCTGCCTATTGGAGAAAAGAGCTGCTGGAGAATGCATCTGCCTGAGCTGGTCCAAACTTATAACTGCTCTCCCCATAGTAGCACCAGCCTGTCACCATTCTGGGTCTTGTTTGGGCATCAGCCCCGCCTACCAGTAGACCAGCAATGGGTGAGTATCGAAGATGGCATGAGGCCAGGAGAAGAATGGGTGAAGAGGCATCGCTAACGCCTGTGAGGCCTGTGAGCAGCAACAGGAGTTAGACCCGTGATATCGGGCCTGTGTGTCAGTGTGAGTGGGTGCTCGCACTTGGGGAATGGGTCCTTCTGCGGAACTTCCGCTGGCGGGCTGAGGGTAAGGTGGCACCGTATTGGCAGCTCAGGTCATGGGTGGTGGTGAAGCAGCGGGATCCCGGTGTTCCAGATCTGGCCTGAGAACCTGAAGGGCTGTCTAAAGACCGTCCATCGTTGCCACCTGTAAACTTCCCCTGTGGGATGGCGAGTGGCTATACTGGAGGCAGGGGATGAACGACAGGGGTCTAGGATCGGCCCTTGGCCGAACTTGTCCTCCCTGCCAGGATGGCCAGGTATGTGGGGGAGAGCCCCAGTACCTGGGGTGGAGGAAAGTGATAGGGCTCCTGTAGTTCCACCAGTGCTAGAGGGGGGTGAGGATAGAATAGAGAAGGTGGAGCCCCCCGAGGTGGAGGCTGGTGAAGCAGTCGCCGGGTTGGAGGAGGATGTTGTCTAGGTGGATCCACCGGCCGGGTTACCACACCGATCCTCCCAGCCTAACATGGGAGTAAAACCTGCCCGGACAAGCTACTATTTAGTGGGGGGAGGAATGTCATGTCTAGTGGGGGCGAGGGATGTGTTTTGTTTTCCTTTTTGTGTTGTGTCTGTTTCTTTTCTGTTTTTGTGGTTTATTTTTGGTCTGGCAGTGCCAGGGAGCACTTGGTCCTGGGTGGCCCCGCCCTAGGGATGGTCGGTTGGCTGCTGCCAGCGGTAATAAGCTGGAAGGCGGGGCTTGGGGCCTTTATCAGCATGGCGGCGGCCATGCTCGGTGTGCATGGTTCTCTGTACATTTTTGGGGGAAAGCTTGGCCAAGAAGATTTGCCACAATCAAGTCGTGAGAGCGGACTAGGGTACCAGAGTCCAAGTTTAGGGCTGGTGATGGTGGTAAGGGAGCCAAGTCGCGGTGTGGAAGGCATCTCTTTGTTTTCTCTCGTAGGTGCCCCCGCTGCTGGGTGGAGATTACCAGAGCAGAGTCTGCAGGGTTGGAGGTAACAGAGGAGGTTGTTTCTGGGCGTTTGTGTCTCGTAGAAGCTCGAGTCATGCCAGACGAGGGAAGGGCGCCACTTCAAACCGCTGAGAGGAATCCGTGGTGGATGAGGACAAAACAAGATGAACTGTATCATGTCTGGAACCGTGGACCAGGAGCACAAGGGACATTTGCCGCTGCCAGCCAGGGGGGTATCAAGAACAGAAAGCACTCAATAAAAAGAGGTTGAAAAGCAGTTATGGTTTGGGCTTAGTTCTTCTCTGTTGTACTGCATCCAAGAGATCCAGGGGGGGTAAAAAACTTAAGTCAACCAAAATAAATATTGTGGGGGCCTTTTACCCTGGGTGCCCACACTTGTCAAAGTTGGTGGCTGAAAATGGGGTTATAAGCCGGTCGATCCCTTGAGTCAGCGCGTGTTCACCAAAGTCTTATCTGAAGGAGTTCCTGGGCAGTGACGCTATACGGCTGAGTGTCATGGTATATAGGAAACCGTATTGAGGCTGGCAAGTCCTCTCTTGTTGAACTGTTCTTTCATGTCTGCAGATTTAACGATCGCTACCTAAGGACCAAGATTCCAGCACATGGACCGGACAGGACTGTCTATGGGGAAAAGCGGCCAAGCAGATCACAAGAGGTTTCAGGAACGCAAAGTTCCCCAGAGACTCTTAGTTTATCTTTATGTTCATGTTTTGATCCTCAACTCTTGTGATTAAAGAAACCTTATCGCTCAAAAAGAGTTCTGTGTGCCTCTTTCAGCAGACCAGCCGTGACAGATGAACACGTCACCTCCACCACCACCTATGGACCCAGCTATGGTCCCGCTGCCTGTGGACGAGAACCCCCTCTAAACCCTGGCAAGCCATGGAACGCAACTGGAAAAACTGACCAGCGTGGTCGGGCAGCTGGTCACTGCGTCATTCGCCAAAGCCCCTAGGCATGCATCTCAACCAGAACGTTATGCAGGGCATCCTGCTGCGTGCTGGAGTTTTTTATTGGCAGGCGATCACTACTTTGCGGCTTATCTGGAAATATCGGAGGCCCAAAAAGTATCCTTTATCACCCAGCGCTTAACGGGAAGAGCGCTGGACTGAGCTACAGCAGTCTGGGGAAAAAGAAGCGGGTAACGTTCCTAACTACACAGATTTCAGAGCCAAATTAAAAGCAGCTTTTGACTACACAGATCATGGCCAGTCATGCAGCGCCTGCCTCTTGCAGCTAAAACAAGGGAGTGACACAGTAGCTGATTACTCAGTGAATTTCAGGGTCTTGGCTGCGGAGAGCGGGTGGAATGAGCCGGCTTTGGCTGCGGTGTTCAGGAAGGGACTGCATCCAGAATTACAAGTAGAGCTAGCATGCTGGGATGAGGGGCTTTCCTTGGATGAGCTGATCCAGCTCTCCATTCGTCTAGATCAACATAAACATGCCAGGACTGTAACACCACGCGCCAGGGGTCGTCCACTGTCCAGGAGGAGGAGCGGGCCATACCCATGGAACTAGGTCAACAGGCACTCTCTCCCAGGAAGAGAAGGAGAAGAAGGCTAGAAAATGTATGCATGTACTGTGGGGGGAATGGACACTTTTTGTCTTCGTGCCCTCACCTCCCCGCTAAGGTCGGGTGTACCTTGAGCCTCCAAGCTTCTAGTCATGGACAATATGTGTTAAATGTAATGTTATGTGTTTCTAACCAATCTATGTCTGCCTCTGCTTTTGTGGACTCGGGATTGGCCGGTAACTTCATGTCCAGGGCGATGGTAGCGTCCTTTTGGCTCCCGGTGAAGTTGCCAAACCTGATCTCCATGCGCGCCTTGGATGGGCACCTAGTGTCAGGGCGGTCTGTCAGCCATCA
This sequence comes from Brachyalestes nurse, assembly GCA_037974405.1. Classification (NCBI taxonomy): domain Eukaryota; kingdom Metazoa; phylum Chordata; class Actinopteri; order Characiformes; family Alestidae; genus Brachyalestes; species Brachyalestes nurse. The sequence continues at coordinate 6,362 of JBBPCY010041980.1, forward strand.
GACTCAGGACATAGTGTTAAAAGTAGAACCTAACCACCAAGAGTTCATAAAATTCTGTGTTGGGACTGCGCTATAGACCTCCTGCCCAGGAAAGAACCACCCTGCTCGCGCGTATACCCTCTGTCGCTGAAGGAGACGGAAGCGATGGAGGAGTATATTGGAGAGGTGCTCCAGCAAGGGTATATAGTGCAGTCCCGGGCCCCGGCGTTGGCTAGCTTCTTCTTTATTGAGAAAAAAGGCGAAGGACTGAGACCATGCATAGATTACAGGGGTTTGAATGCAGTCACGGTCGGGTATACGCACCCGCTCCCTCTCATTACTCTGGCCATACAACAACTTCGGGGGGCTACGGTGTTTACTAAACTAGATCTAAGGAGTGCGTATAATTTGGTTCGGATTCGGGCAGGCGACGAATGGAAGACTGCTTTTAGTAGTACGAGCGGGCATTACCATTATTTGGTGATGCCTTATGGCTTGGCTTCCGCTCCAGCCTGTTTCCAAGCCTTCATGAATGATGTCCTCTGTGACTTTTTGCAACGGTTTGTAATTGTATATTTTGTCCTCGACAAGTCCGGTGGGCCCTGTTCTTTTCCAGGTTTAATTTTATTATCACGTATCGTGCTGGTTCCCAAAATGCAAAAGCAGATGCATTATCCCGCCTCTTTAATGCGCCTGAGGCGCCGGCAGCACCTGCACCCATTATTCCTTCTGCACTTATACTCGTGCCTATAATCTGGGACATAGATACTGAAATAGAGAGGGCAAATGCACAAGGATCGGTCCCTAAGGACTGCCCAAGTGAAAAGATGTCTGTGCCTGAGATGTTAAGGGATCAGGTGATTAAATGGCCACATAATACCCCTGCTACGGGGCATCCAGGGATTCATCGGACAATCGAGGTACTGAGACGTAAGTACTTGTGGTCCTCTTTACAGGCGGATGTAGAAAAGTCCTGTTCCACTTGTGCTATTACTAGGACCTCCCATAATCTGCCATCGGGCAAATTAATGCCCCTTCCGATACCTCAGAGACCGTGGTCACACATAGCTGTGGACTTCGTCACGGATCTCCCAGTATCCAAAGGGTACACGGTTGTTCTGGTGGTGGTGGATAGATTTTCTAAGGGAGTTAAGTTTATCCCCTTTGGTGAATCCAGTTACGTATGAACTGAAACTACCAACCCATATGAAAGTTCACCCTATATTTCATGTCTCTCTTCTGAAACCCGCAATGACAGGTCTCCTGGAGGAAGGGGCTATTGAAAGCACAGCACCAGCGGCGATCAAAGTCGATGGGGCACCGGCTTACAGGGTTAGACAATTGTTGGGCTCTTGCAGACGCCAAGGAGCGAGAGATTCTCAGTCAGGAACTCATTTGAGACTTTCATAGGAGGCGCCCTGACAGACCGGCTCCCCGGCCTCTGGGTCGTCCCCCACGGAGTCCCAGGCAACGGGTGGTCCCGTTCGCTGAGGACGGCCTCATTCAGCTTCTAGGGGGGTCAGGGTTGCCCCTCGTCCCTCCCAGGAAGCCGTTTTTAGGGAGGGGGGTACTGTAACGTCTGTGGCTGAGCGGTCGCGCTTACAAAGATGCGAATCGCCCTAGTATTTGGAGACTTGCGGCCCAGGACTGTCAGGTATGAGGAATACATGGTTGGTTGGTGCCTAATCAGCCCAGGTGCAGGCACTCAGGATAAAGCCCAGCTCCCTGGGTTGATAGGTGCCAACCGGCAAGTCTAATTGTGATATTAAGGTCTGTAATGTGGCGTGGTATGATTGGTGTGTGTGTGAATGAGGGGGGGGGGGGGTTATAAGCCGGTCGATCCCTTGAGTCAGTGCGTGTTCACCAAAGTCTTATCTGAAGGAGTTCCTGGGCAGTGACGCTATGCGGCGTGTCATGGTATATAGGAAACCGTATTGAGGCTGGCAAGTCCTCTCTTGTTGAACTGTTCTTTCATGTCTGCAGATTTAACGATCGCTACCTGAGAACCAAGATTCCAGCACACGGACCGGACAGCACTGTCTGTGGGGAAAAGTGGCCAAGCAGATCACAAGAGGTTTCAGGAACGCAAAGTTCCCCAGTTTATCTTTATTTTCATGTTTTGATTCTTCAACTCTTGTGATTAATGAAATCTTATCGCTCAAAAAGAGTTCTGTGTGCCTCCTTCAGCAGACCAGCCGTGACAATAATAATAGGTTATTAAAAAATATATATATTTGTAAGGATTGCCACTTTTAAGGATTACTTCTTGACAAGACAATCTCAGTAAAATGTTAATTGGTAAACTACCCAGTGTGTGTGTGTCTGGTGATAAGAGAAAAAAGGGATGGGGTGGGGAGTAAGGGTATAAACTCGGATTGCTCAAGCTTTGAACAGATAAGACTCAGATAAGACAGATAAGAGAACATTTGAACATGGAATAGATATAAACAAGATCAGAAAGAAATCACAAAGAAACCAAAGATGCCAAAAGATGCCCTTATTAGTTTATCTTAAAGATTTACGATCTGAGATTATTTTAATGTAATAATTGTTGAATTACATTTCTAAAGCATCCTAAAAATGCATATAACCCACTTGAACACTTGAAAATATTTTGTGCTCTCTGATACCTTATTAGTAATCTATATATATAGAAGGTAATTCACCTCATAATTGGTTATATTTTCATACAGTGTGTCATGCTTGAATGTGGACCAATTGTTTTGGAGCACTTGAGGACTGCTCACACTGGGCTGTCAGCAAGTGGAGCATAACACTAATATGGTTTGGCTTGTTTACTGGGCACAGGACATGCTCCAGTAAAGTGTTGCTTGCCTTTATGGTTTTTAAATTATCCTGGAAATGACTTGCTGGAAAAAAAGACAAAGGATTTAAACGAAGAATGAACATTTCTATGCAGAAAATCCTTGAAATACATAAAATACCCCAAAAAAACCTGAGTCTGGGTATTTTTGCCAAAAGAGAGGATGCTTTCAATATTCTTTCTTTGACTATGTTGCCAGCATGAATGTGATCAAGTGACAAACCACAAACCTTTGTCATTTAAACTAACCATAATACATTTTAAGCATATCAGTTAAACACAATATAAAAAGCTGTATGACCACTGGACATGTTTCTATCCTGATTGGTAGTAGCAATATCTCTTCACTGTTCTTAAAAGTTTGTCATCTCCCCATTTTTGTTGTACGTGAACACACCACAGCGCACAGTGTGAACAGCACAAAATTCTTCTCTGCATTTAATACATTCACCAAGTGAAGCAGCAGGCAGCCAGGAACACACGCCCAGGGAGCAGTGTGTGGGGATGGTACCTTGCCCAATGGTACCTCAAAGGTGCCACTAGCAGTTTTGGGATTCAAACCCACGGCTTTCTGAATGCAAGGCAAACGCTCTAACCACTAGGCCACCAGCTATGCCACTGTCAGTTGCACTGACAAGATGCAAAATGCATTAATGCAAGGTTACTTCAGGCAACCATCATACAGCATTGAGGTGCTAATGTACCTTTTACAGCAAGCCTGAAGCTGCATGTTTATGACTGTTCCATGTCCCGTTTTAGTGTTTTTAAAGTTTCTTGTTTTATTTACAACTGGAAGTCAGTATATTTAGTATTACTAAGCTGCGTCCTCTCTATCCATGGGGAATGAAAATTATTACTGCATTTCAGGTTACTGCTCTTTTTGTTAACAAGCAATGGTGCTACCCTGGTCACATTGTGCTTAAGGAACGCATCTGCAGCCTGGAAATTGAGAATGGTGTACTATGTGCCCGAGAGTTCTCACACATGATCACCATAGTTGTTTACATTCCTCCATCAACCAATGCAACAACAGCATGTGACATCATTGCGTGTGACATACTGCAACCACAAGACCCCAGACATCTTTGGAGACTTCAAACATGTTTCTCTGAACAGGATATTGAGAACTTTCACACTTTCTCCAGCGCCTTCAATACCATTAAGCCATCCCATTTGGGGAGAAAGTTTTCTGCTATAAATATCACTATTTATGTCACTACTTGCACCTACACTACAATACACTGCACTACAATGCAATAGTATTATCATGTGCAATATCAGTGCATACATATACTTACTATTACGTGTAATAACCGACTTGATATAGAGTGCAACTCCAAATCACTGTTTGTGTCAACTATTTAATTACTTCAGTAATTTTACTTATCAGTAGCACTTATATCCACCTCTCTTACTGACCACTTTTTGTGTACATAGCCTAATATATTTAGTACTAAGCATTTTCTGAGTATTTCTGGAGAGTTTTATTTTGCTTTTTGTTTTGACATACAGTATTTCAAATTGTTTTTGTCTTTGTGTCTGTGTGGGTCTGTGCAGTCATGGCATAAGCAAATTTCTCTGGGATCAAAGTTTTCTGATTCTCATTCTGATTCTCTGCACTCATCCACCTCGAATCCACCTCGAAACTGTGGGCAACTGCAGAAGTGAGCACACTGCTGAGAATCTGAGACATTGCATTCAAATCAGATGGTGAAGCTGCTCTGAGAACAGCAAGGGCCAACCTGTCCCAAGCCATCAGAGCAGCGAAGTGCACACATGCTCAGAAAATCCAATGCTACTACCAGGACACTGGGGATGTGCATCCGAGCCATCACTAGCTACATGACATCTCTACCTGACTGCGATGGTGAGGTCTCCCTTCCAGCACTTAATTACTTCTACGCACAGTTTGAGGCACAAAATGACTGGTGCTCTGCCTGACCATGGCTGATGTAAAGAGAACTCTTAGAGTCAGCTCAGAGGATGTACACCACCATCCTCTCTGTGCCAAAGAAGTTTATCACTGTCCTGCCGTAATGACTTCTGTTCTGTCACCCTCATCTGGTTCCTGGACTTCCTGACTAGGAGACCTCAACTGCCAAGAAAGCCCAGCAGCACCATTACTTCCTGCAGAGACATCCTCACCCCCAAATGCACTCTATGTTGTACAGAAAGACTATAGAGAGCATTCTGCATAGGATAGTAAAGACAGATGAAAAGATCATTGTAACCTCTTTCCCCTCTCTTACAGACATTTACACCAGACAGTGCTTCTGTAAAGCCACCAGAATTATGGATAGCCCCACACACCCCTCCCACCCCACCCTCTTTTCAATCCTCCTCCCATCTGTCCAATTCGGGAACTCTAAATCAGAATGAAATAAACAAACTGTACTTCACACAGACACGCACACACACACATTGAACTGCTTTCTTCTCCCAAACACACTGCATATATACACAAATCTGTTTCACATAAACAAAGAAAACTTACTTCCCAACTGCCACTGTACATAATCAATATTTATTATACACTGTACTTTTTTCAGTCCTGTTTCTGCGGTTCTGCGGTTTTTTACTATTGTTTATTGCTGCTTGAATCAATATTTGTAATTAATAATTAATACTGCATTTATCTACACCTTCATTTAAAAAGCTGGGAACAATGAGTTATGACAGATAGGTGCAAATACTAAACAGTAGGGAACGACAAGAACAGAGCCGTGGAGTGAAAACAAGAACAAAAGCCACACGGAGCAAGGAATGACAGAATAAAAACATAAGCACATGAGAACTGTAAATAAAGGTGAACAAGATAAATAATTTCTGACTAACATAACTAAAGTCAGTTTTCAACTGCTGTCTGTTGGATTGTTAGTACAATTTCTACAAGTTATCAAATAACCCTAGAGGAACAAAAATTGTTTTTTTCTCACTTAAGCATGACTGTGGCAACATTTTCCATTTCTGTGGAAATGCGCTGTCAACCCTCTACTGCTTTTCCAGACCGTCCCTCAAGCAGATGATCATCAAAGTAGATATCACTGAAACAGGTTTTTCCCCCTGGGGTTATTGGATAACTTGCAGAAATTTAGCTAACAATCCAACAGACTGCAGTTGTAACTCACTTTAGTTATGTGTGTCAGAAATCATTTATCTTGGATAAATATATTAGCAGAGCACATGGATACCAGGTCAGGTAAAATCACGAAAAGAAAGCTTTATTCAGCTTTTTGGGTAGATCTGGTTAAGTCTGTTTGTCCACACGTGTTTTCCCTACTTCTTAACCATATGGAAGCTCTGAATGTTTTTTTCCCTGTCATGTCCAGCAGTTTAGCAAACAGAATGTGAAGCTGGATGCCATGATGTGCCAAACACCTTTTGTTTGGAGCTTTAACGGTTTGGTATTAGCCCCACTTTGTCTTTATTTATTTATTCATTAGATTTTTTGCATAATTAAACTAGATCAAAAGAAATAGAAAGAAAGAAAAGAAAGAATAGAAAAGGAGACAACAGAGAGAGAGAAAAAAATGAGAGAGATGGAAAGGGGGAGAGACAAAGAAGAGATCCAAATGAAAGTAGGTCCTACAGTGTCATCAAAGCTATGAAGTTTAAAAGCAGTTTCTTTATTAATCCCACCCAGGATCACTGCATTACATTTTCCCTATTTTGAGCCACATTTGCTTTTTTTCCAAGTGCAACCACTTCACTCACTCAAAGTGCACTACACATTTAAAAGTAAAAAAGCTCAAACAATGACAAATTATAATAACAAATAAATGATTTTACCAACATATATTAGCAGGTTACGATATTTCCATTGCAGGCCCGGCCCTAACCAATTTGGAGGCAAGATTTTAGGTGGCGCCCCCTTGCATCGCAGTAAATTCAATTTTTTCTTGTGGGGGTTACGTTCCAAGAGCACCCGCTTATAGTAAAAAACGTGTTGTTGTGTTTTGATAAAATTTTGCTCTATTTTTAAAGTGTAAACCCCAAATATGCCCCCAAATATGGTCCCAAAACATTTTAATTTCATGTTAAACTCAATTTAATACAGTATAAAGGTAAAGCATTATTATTATTATTATTATTATTATTATTATTATTATTATTGATTTATTATTATTATTAAACCCGTATACGTGCTGGACAGTGTACAATGTCTCCCACAATTAATTCATGCACGGGTGTTTTTTTTGGTATGTACTGATGTTTTCTTTGGTATAAGCAGGGTAAATTCAGTAATAATTTAATGGAATTTTTTAGTAATAAAATATAGTAAAATGTATGGGTAATCACCAATAATTTTTACAGTTCAATAATTTACTGTTCGCGTGGG
>JBBPCY010041990.1:0-13503 GCA_037974405.1 Brachyalestes nurse
GTAAACCCATGTTTACATAGTTATAATCTGGACAGTAAACCCATGTTTACATAGTTATAATCTGGACAGTAAACCCATGTTTACATAGTTATAATCTGGACAGTAAACCCACGTTTACATAGTTATAATCTGGACAGTAAACCCACGTTTACATAGTTATAATCTTTACAGTAAACCCATCTTTACAATAAACATATCTTTACAAAACTGTAATCTAATCTGAATAGTAATAAGTGGTACTGGTTAACTGAAATTTTAGTAAATGTCTACAATTTAATATACAAGACGTTATACAGAAAAAAAGAGAAATTAAAATTTTTTACAGATTTTTGTATAACATTTGTATAGTTATGCTATCAGTGTGTGAATGTATTTAGTGTACACAGGACCGCGTTCAGATACAGCGATAGAACAGGAGACTCTTTTACTTTAAGTGGTGGAACTTCAGAAGTCTATTAATATCTTGCTGAGTCACTGGCGTATATCAGCACGAGTGAGTCTACACACAAAACGGCAGTGTGTCTACTCAGCATCTTAATATAGAGGCACTGAAGACCCAAGATGAAAACAGTGCTGGGAGAGACAAGAGACCTTCGTTCCAGATTGTTTGCTGTCACAGCTTATTGGTGGAATCTGGATTCACTGCAGTTCTGTTCGTGCTTTAAAAAGAGTCTCAGAAAGTAAACATTAAAAAATGTTAAACAAAGTTCAAACCAAGAAAACACTGCAAAACGGGAAGCTATCAGAAAGTATAACTCAAAGCTTCGCAAGCAATATTTACGCGCTCAGCTAGTCTTTTGCTCGTATAATTTTACCTAAATGTAGTCATTTCTAATGTCCGTTTCCATTTACAAAAGAATCCATATTGCATGGCTCTTACTGTCCTACTGACAGAAAAAAGCAAAGTCTTTTGGTGTGCTTTTGGGCCCTTTAAAGTACGCAGCACTTCCTCGGTCAGAATAACCTTGGCCTGGTAGCGCCCCCTACAGTCAGGGTAAAGAAAAGCAGGTTCCCGTGTAGCTGCTGCTACTCCGGGGGTTTATAAATAGGCAAAGCCCACATGATCTGTGCTCCTGATCAATCTGGCAGGCTGAGTCAGACGTACTTGTCTGTGGTAGCAGCTGAGGCCTTTCCTTGCACTATTAAACTCTCAGCTTTTGGTCCAAGACCAATTTGACATGTTGAGACTGCATTTCAAAAGCTTACACACACTTCGCAAATCCTATAGACTAGCTTTTATAAGTCTGAAATCACTGTTGCAGATACATGCGTTAACTGATGCTAATATGATAAGCTTCTATAGTCATGTCATTCAGTTTGTGGGAAGATGTAAACTAAAAAATATTCGGATGAACAGAGCTGTAGATGCGCCAAAAGGAAAATCTTACTGAGAGAAAACTTACAATAAGATTAAATGTTCGGACTACCTCATACTGGAGACGCAGTCAGCAAATCAGCGATTCAGTAAAAATGTCACAAAAATGACTAGAAATACAATTTATTTAAACTTTAAATCATGAATGAATAATCCGTTTTAAGCTAGGCTTTATCAGTCCAAGCTGTTTTAAATGACTTTCAAATAATAATTCATGTGAAAAGCGATTCCCTTTAAGTGGTACCGTGACGATTCGCCACACATATCCAATTATTATGTCTAAATCCAATTATTATGCTATGTATCCACATAAGATACCCTTCTTCTTCTTGGTCCAAGCATCCACATGAGAAATGAAACAGCTTAGTGATCCATCCTCCCTGCCCCAGCTGCAAGGCCAGTGAAGAGCTACTCAAAGTGCAGAGAGGCCTCGTATGCAAATGACTACTCAGAAGAACGGGACAGGTTGGAGTACCTTTTGTTTCCTCTAGTGCCTGAGTGCAGCAAAGTGTTAAACAGGGCTCACTGTCGGAACACTCAGACCGCAATCTGGCCTATTTGTTTCAAGGTAACACCTATTTCAAAAAGGAGAAGCATAGAGGATCGCCCAAATCCAGCAACAGTGTGGATAATGTAGATTTGTCACAGCACAATGACTCACTAACACACCCAGCAGATGGCAAGAACTCCAGGTACAAGATAGCACTATGTTGGCACAAGTCTGCATTAAAAAGGGAACCCCAGGCACTGCAGTCGTGGAACCCTTCCAAGCAACGCACTTGTCCACAGATGGCCCGAGATAAAATAGCAGCAGCAATTTAAGGTCAAAATGATACAACTTTTTTCTAACACTCTCAGAGCATCCCAGAATGACCGGCAGCCAAAGAAATACCCCATCAATCAAGACTGAAGGCATATTCAGTGAGCTCATATGCATAACCCCGGCCTTACCCATATCACGCGTGTGAAGAGATGCAACTGGAAACCATCCAAAGAAGGTCTCACATTAAGCAAGGGTCTAGCAAGTGCAGCAAAGGCATGGCCATTTGTTAGAAGCGGTTAGCGCAGCTTGGCAAGAACAGAAGATATCTAGATAATATGCCAAGCCAGAAGAGGCGCAGGAAGATAAGAACCAGCTGCAGTGATTTCCAGGACCACAAACTTGCACGAGTCAAATCTGGTCAATCTGTCAATGTGGCCCAAGGCTGCAAACCAGGTTGTGTTTTCAGCACTAAGAAAGCCTAGGCTTACTTTTCTTTAACCAAATCTAGCCCTAACCATAATCACCCCAGACTACACTGCACCCCAGTTAGCTCATCACAGCAACGCTCTGACGACCTCATTATGAACAAGGCTAACAGTGGGAGGCCAGCTGAAATGGGAGCATTCATTCAGATGGACAAGAGAACTGCTACATTTGAGAATAAAGACGTGACTGTGTTTAGCAGCTAGCATTTTCAAGCCAAGTCCAGAGACGGTTTCAATGACGCTAAGCTAGAAAGAGGTCGGGGCTTGGAGTAGGACCACCACTTTATATGAGCGGATGAGCTCACACAAGACAAAAAAAAAAAAAAAAAAATCAATCAATCGGATAAGAAAATCGAGTGGCAACCGGTGGCGCAGCATAAGACAACTGCAGACAGCCTTGATCAATGGGTGAGATTGATCGTGCTGTGCAGAGCCTTGTTTTAACAGGATAAAACAGTGAGGTATTCCACATGAGGCCTCACGCCAGGGCCGACTCCTTGGTAACGAGCCCTTGATAAATAAACAGTGCTATTCGTCGTTAACAGAGCATTGACGGAGCTCAGTTGTTTAATAGGCTGGCGGTCTGGAGACCCCCACAACACATCCAAAAGTTGTCCCCAGCGGTTCGGGCCTCACACAGCTGCAGACACAGCATGCACTGATGGATATAGCGTCCAGACATCGAGCCCAGGACAGGAGGCTGGCTTACCAATACTGAAAGCTCTATTTGGAGTTAACGGCACAAATAAATCCCATTGCATTGCGGACATTTACTCCACAACCGAGGCGGCTCGGAAAACAACGGGATCTCGTTTAGCCCAATTAGGCTCATATCAGCGGCGAGGCGAAAGAGAATGACCGGGATCGCAGGGAGGTGGATTTCTGCAAGGATGTGCCAGTCTGGAGGCTAGGCCTGAGGCGGGCGGGACACAGAATGCTGGCAAAGTTTTAGCCACTTTGTAAGCAGCTACAATATTTCTTCTGTCTGACCCAATCGCTGCGACCCAGCCTGCCATAAAACCTTTTCCACACTTTAGGGCGTTTGGCGTCAAATCTGAAGTGCCGCTGCTAAAGAACACCGCTGGAGTGTTACTATGAGAGATTCCCCGTATAAAGCATGAACAGAAGGATTTTCTGGTTTTAAGGTCTTGCAACAAAACCAATGCCTTAACAAGATGCTTAGCCCACGCGCTTAGTCATTCTTTAATGCCATGCTCCTCGTAGATTAAAATGTAGGGGTATTTTGAGCTCGACGAGATCATCTTCAGTTACTCCTGCTGGCTACAAGGTGATGCGGAGGGTTCGTGACACATTCCCGAGAGAGGAGAAAGACTCTCACTCACACTGGCAGGCTAGTAAGAAATGTCAGCGCCTGCTGGCAAGCTCACAGCAGGTGGTCTTAGCGATACCAGCGGTCTCATTTGCACAAATGGAGACCACTTCGCTGTGTCGCCTTTTTAATGGCTTACAGTAAGGTTTGGTGGGGATGCTGGACCACAATGAGAGCAAAAAGGGCAGCTACAGGCCAGAGCTCTGCAGAAAATGTCAGCACCTCCAGGCAGACCAGTGGGCACGAGGGAGGGCTATGACCACTAGCCTGCGGGGCTTGAACGGATCGCTGTGTATCTACGTCACACTCGCACGGAGCTCGACTAGCATTTGGATGAGAGTCTGCACCGGCCTTTAAGGTCAGCTATGCTGCCCAGCTCAGTAAAGGAAGCACGTGGAACAGGCTGCTCAGTCATCAATTGCACTTGATTACTTACTGTGTTACATGAGGTGAAGGTTTCAAATCCCACGCATCTTATTTCAGGCATTTGTGTTTAACAAACAAGCTAGCCTGTGGCATCGGCGGATTGCTAGGTCTTCTCCGAAATTAGACATCACAAATTAGCCTCATCATAGCAGCTCACTGTTGGTAAGGTTTCACCTACAGAGCCATAGGCGTCAATACACTGTCTCTCTCTCTCTCTCTCTCTCCCTCTTTCTCTTGCCCTGGAATGGGTCTGCTCAGAATAGCTTGGGGCAGATGCCTTAGGCCTGCGTTATTTGGAGCCCAAGGGCAATGGAATCCCATCACCTCGCTCCCAGGAGCAGGGAGGCTCTCTCCACTGGAAGAACGCATCAGCTGTCTGGTCGTTCAGAAAGTGTCCAAACTCCCAGAGTTGTAGACAACAAGGTGAGCGAAGGGCACCATCAGTCAAGTGAGACTAGGCCTAATTGGGACAGCAACAGCAAGCTTGCGCTGGAGTCTGTGTATTCTGTGGTAATCGACAGGATTAGGGCTGTGCTCGAGTGGCTTTTTCACAGCTGCTATGAGGTCTGCTTCAAGGCAGCCTCCGATAAGACAGCCATGGGAATTTGAATTAGCAGTAGATATTAACAGCTACCGTATTCATCTGGCATTATACCACACAAGTCTGCTGCAAAACGATCCCTCCCAAGCAAAATGCCCACACGGCATTAGCTTCTTTCTTCAACCACGGACAGCATTCACCTCTACTGCAGGAAAACAAGGGGGCATAACACAGGTCACTTGTGTTTTACAGCAGCCCTACACAGAGCAGAGCTCCATTTCATTGAAGCATGATTATTTTAAGATGGAGGGTTGCAAATTTCCTTGAGCAAAACAGACCCCCAAACAGAGGCCTGCCTCTAAAAGCATGCCAGGGTTCCAGACCACCTTCACTAAACCTAAGAAGCACCTTCGTCATGGGACTGTCCGTGATTGGTCCAAGACCTGCTAATAATCTTAAGTCTGCTTTATGTTCTATGTCTGTTAACAGTCGGACCAATGCTGATTTCTTGTTTTTCACATGTGGCCTTCTGGTAAAGGTTTCAGAAAGGTGTAATACAAATAAAAATATTCGATTATTACAAATATTATTAAATCCTGAATCTTAGAGCGGGTTAGGCCTGCAGCAACATAAGCAACCAAGGCTGCCCACCCTGATCAAAGCGATCAGAAAACCCACGGTTAGGAACTAGGCAAGTCGACTGAAGGCAAGAAATCCTGCTTCATGAGACAGGGCCTAAAAGTCATCATAACTAAGAGTTAACTAAGGCTTGCTCACTGTCGGCGATGGAACGTCCTTATGTCTGGTAGTGAATAGAAACAGAAGACTCTGATAGCAATCAATTCAAGCGTGGCAGTTTTGTCTTTCAAGCTTGTGAGACGGCAAATAGAAGGAAAGCACACAGTTTCTGACAGCTGGGTAGTTGACTCCACACTCAAGGGATATTTTACAAACAGAACCCCGCTGACAATGTGCCATGTTCCTTATTATTAGAACATGGCCTCCTCTTCCAGAGATGGTTGGGTTTACATCTTTATTCCGGTGCAAAATCACTGAAAGGTTGCATTTCTCTAGTAACATTCTCCGTCGCTCTACTGAGATGAGGCAGCTGATTAGCATAATGTTTGAACACAGTCTGATTACCATTTAATGGGTTAAAACCTTACAAATAACTGAACACGAATACCGAGAGGAGGCTTTCCTCTGTTGTCTTTCAGTCGATTGCATCAGTGCGCAGAACTTCAGTCTTGTACTCTCACAGTCACAAACATTTCACAACTGCCACCGCCACTTTGCCTCCTCTTCATGACGAGGAATGACACCACCGAGTAGCTGGTAGGTACAGCGGCAGCTACAACACGGACTATTCCAGAAACACGGGGGTGTGGTTTTGCATCATTTGTTAGGGTTTGAGGATCAGTCATTTCATTTGGTGTGTTTACCTGGCAAAAGCACCAACGGAAGAAAAATGAGACAAATGAAATGATCTGAGTCCAAAGATAAAAAACATGGACTATAAAATTACATGAATAAAAACAAGTCCACAATCTATAAAACCCAGTTATCCACTATAAATCAAATAACACAGATGCAACATTTATCCACTATAATTTAGACACAACAGACTCTAAAAGAAAAAAAAAAAAACATTTGTAAATATTCTATTATGTGGAGTTACATTATTTTTTTTAGGTTTGAAACACTCAAGGAAGTACTTCTGTGTGTTTTTACTGAGGCCCATTTATTGCATCATAAGAAATAGGAAAATAAGACAGAACTCCATTCCTATTCTTCCAATGTGGGAAGAGAGAAACGAGGCAAATCTTTAAATAAACAGATATGTAGTTTCTTTTCTCCCGCCTCTATTGCCAATGGAACTTTTTTGTGTGACATTAGTGCACTCCCACGTGATTTACATGCAAGATTACATTACCCAACCACCCAATTGCACTTAATATTAGTATTTACAGAGAAACCAAACTGATGGGGAGTGCAAAAAAAGGCACACAACTTTATTTAAGTGTTAACTTAAGCATGTAACGTGCACAACCCTACGGCAACCTGAATGACTTTACCTAAACCCCTTGGAAATGTGCATGAGCTGTAAGGTGAGGAGCTGTTTTTTGAACTTAAGCAGACACATGATCGAAACAGCAAACCGCCAGCAGTCTCTTGCTCAAACTCAATGTCAGATTTCAAGGAGTGTCACGTTGCCCTCGGCAGACGCACACAAGCACACGTATGCCATCCTGACCCCAACTAAACTTTCAACCTTTGTACAAACATTCTCAAAAACAGCATTTTACATACACAAGATGGGCTAAAAAAACCACTACAACCAATTTGTAGTCCACAGTGTTTATAGTAGCCAGTCAGGACAATCTTCATAAACTTAAAAGCTCCAGTGGACCTTAATTCTCATCAGCCTTGGGGAAAAAAAAAGGGTCTAAGCAGGCTAAAGAGTGAAGAGAAACCGAGAACGTTAGATGAACGTGGAGTAGTTTAAAGATGAATACGTGCTTAGTAGGCTACTGCAAAAAAATCTAAGCGCCTGTGCCTTTAGAGGACATGTGAGACGAGAGCACTTTCACTTGAGTTCACCTGCTTCAGGGAATCCCTGAAAATAAAGCAGTGAAACACACAGACCAGGGAAAGGGCTTGAGCTGCAAATTGCCTTGGTGGGTAACTGTGGATGCGACATAGCTGAGATGGGCAGGGCCGGATCACTTTACCCAAATGGCATGGCAAGGCAGGGCTGGAGGGGAAACCAATATACACACTCGATAGCACTGCTGTCAAACCTGTTGTCCATTCCTGATGACCATTCTCAGCAACAGCTGGACCTTTGCAAACTCATGGGAAAGGGGCAGGGATTAACTCCTGGGCACGTTCGAATAGGAAACCTAACCCAGGTGCCAGCCATTGATAATTGAGAGCAAGGCCTGGGAAGGAGGCTCTGGAGGCAAGATGCGAGGCATCCAGTGGTCTACCCAGACTGAAAAAGCTACTTACTGGGCAACTACCTGACGTGCAAGCGAGCAAGTCCTGTGAGGAAATAATGAATATTTCAATCCTTTTTTAAGATCCTTGCTTATGAAGTTCCATACCCACAGCTCCGTTTGAACAACAAACGAAGCCTCCTTTAAGCTCGGTGGATTCTGTGGAATGAACTTGCGGAGCAGTAGCTCTGGGGAACCCACTTCCATTGGCCCACGGAGACCAAGAGAAATTCAAACTATTCCATTCACTGGAGCCAGCTGCTACCTCTGAAGTCAGTCAGCACTTTCATGGCAGTCTGAGAGGAAGCCCCCCCCCTTCGGCAGCTGCTCCTCCAGCGTGAGCCAGGGGGACGCCTGGCTTTCACCGTGGAAAAGTCGGAAGGGGGGCGGCTGCTGCTACAACAGCAGCACGGCGCTCATTATTTCCTCAATCTCACTCCAACTGGAGCCTCTCCCAAAGCAGCTTGGGCCTGATTTTTACAAGGCAAGGATAAAGCAGAGGACAGAAGAAACTTGGGTTTTTGAACATAATGGCAAAAGAACAAAAATATCTTTTCTCCTCAAAGGTTCATCTTCCCAGAGGAACACAAGCACAGCGGTGACTGACAGTCCATGTACCCATCACTCTGGAGCCGGGATTTGGAAGGGCCTCTGCAAGAGAGTCTGTACAGATGGCGCGTTTAGAGTTTTATGCTGACAGCGATGAAAGGTTTACATCCATGTATATTCGTATATTTTGTCATACTACCTAATCAAAGACCTTGCTAAAAATTTGGATAGGGGTTCATAGACTTGCTGGAGTTTGAGTCAAAAAGAACCGGGATTAAATACGCATCACACGGAACGTGAATGAAAGAAAAACAGGAAAAGGTAATATTAAAAATGCAACCATGAAAAAGTGACATTAGCACGCAGCAGGACCACAGGTAACGGCAAAGGGCCTTTGCCACAGTGTTGAGATTGTGTGTGTGGGGTTTGGCCTGGGTCTGAACAGCCTTTATCTGGACTCCCTAGTTACAGAGATCTCACAAAAGGATTAAGAAGTCTGGAATCAATGTTTTCAACATGATAAAATAGACTAATATTATCTCCAGAATGATGAATGGAGCTGATCAAGACTCTGAAAAACCTTCTAAAAAAACCTAATAAAAGTAATTATTCAGAAGTAACATGTTTCAAAATGAAAGAAGCCTAAAGAAGCCTAATAGTATGAACATGAATACAATAAAACAATGAGATCAATTACTGCACACTACAATACACTTTGTCTACTTATTTTCAGAAATGAAATATTAATGAAATACTGAATAAAAAAATATTCTTATTACCCACAAGTTATTATTGCATAGAACAACAAAAATGATTAATACGGTGAGATTTTTAAAGGCAATGTGGTCTACAAGGGGCTTCTGGTGGATCAGGCTGTGCTTTCCTCCTCAACTTTGGCCTCTGAACCCACATAAAGGATATTAACACGTTTAAATGAGCTGGATCACTCCATCCCCAGGCTCTCCAACACCTTTCGTTCTGTCTGTCCCACCTGTTGCATACTTCCTGCTCCTTAATGTGCTTCCCTTATTAGGCTATGGACCCTCTCCAGGCATCATATACCTCCAAATCAGAAATGTTTTTCAGGATCGCAACCAGTAGGAATCTCAACAAGACGTAAAAAGGCGTTAAACGCGTACGGTTTGTTTAGTCGGGAGTATGAAGTGCCGCATTTAAACAGTAATGGATCTAGGCGGATCCATGTAGGGCAATCATTTGAGAGGTGGTGCCCCCTAATTCAGTATCGGCACAATACCAGCAGAGCACCAGACTCGCCGCCTCGCCACGTGGTGCAGCGGGACCATCCCAAACTATATAAAGCTCGTCGTCAAGCGCGACCCGGAGGAAAGCGGCGTTTTCTCAAAATGGTCAACGATTTTGGACACTTCACCCGGCCCACGCTTTCGCTCGCTAGCCAGCGTCTTTCTTTTTCCACTAAGATGAGCGGCTTAATTTAGGTTCCGGTCACAAACAGCATGGTAAGCCCAGGGCCAGTTGTCGAGGTGTAACATTGCAGCAAGTCCTACAGGAACACGCACTCGACTTTGACCCCTTTTTGGCCACGCCCGGTCTAAACGCACCTGCTTGGCTAAAATGCAGACAAGGCGATGGGCATAAAACCGCACTGACGCACCACGAGCTGCATTTCGGAAAGTCAGAGTTGAGTATAATAAAGTACGTATTGCAGAAATGACAGGAAACTCGTTTCATTCCGTATGTTACATTTTCTTTTCTGTATGAGACTGTTTCAAGAATTTCTTCGATTTTTCGACTTTCACTTGCTCTTATATTGTGAAACGGTCTTATTCTGTTGACAGGCGAACATTATTTCTTCAAATATACCAGAAGTATGACAGTTTCACTAATTCAAGTTACTTAAAACAAGACAAAAATAAGATAAATAATCTTACGGTATTCCTACAACCACCTCCTATTTTCACACTGTTCCTTAGCAGTATGGCCCAAATAGTGATTACTGATTTTGTCTCCAATCTGCTACTATACATGTCTCCAAAAACGTATTTTTAAATATAATTCTACACCATGCCAAACAGAACAGCTGTGAAACTTGGTCGCATATAATCATCCTAATAATAAGCAGTATGAAGCTGTAAATAAAAATTCAGATGTAGCAAGTCTCCAGAATGATAAATGGAGCTGTTCCATACTCAACGTCTAAAAGAAGTTCTTGACATGTAAGCATTTCTTTATATAAGGAAACCTTATATAAGGAAACCCTACATTTCTCCAGCAATATAATTTTTTACAAATAATTCTGCACCATGTCACAAGGATGATACTAAATGAATGGGAAACTTGGGAAAACAATTGCAAATGGAATCAGTAGTGAGGTCAGAGATAGTCGGGACATGCCTGAACAGAAAGCAGCTGTTTTTCCTCAAAGATTGATCCATTTTGTGTCGTCCTCACTCCGCCCCGAGGCCTAAAGATAGCAGCCTGGTAGTCAGGCTTTTTAAGGTCACGGGTTTGGGTCTTAGAGGCCACCGAAGGAGGAGGTGTGCCGATCAGTGTTGTTTTTTGTTCTTTCTAGAACGCGCTGTACGGCATTAGCTCCCACCAGCATGAGAAGAGTAACAGTGTTGGAGACGACCGCCCTCTCTGTGTACGTCCCACACGTCTAACCCTCGTTAGGGCAGACGGCTTCAGCATGAATGTTGACGTCTGACATGGCCGAACTATCTCTGGAGGACTTTGCAAGTCCCATTAAAATGACAGCAATGCAGCGCGGGGTGACAGCTTATAACACGGAGGAGACTAGTGGTGCTATATTCAGGCTCCGGCCTCTGCCGTACCAATCGCTGGCATTGTTCGTTTGGGAGTGACGGGGACAGGGAGACCGAAGGAGAAGCATGAATCACAACATGGGAGATTTTTCGGCCACATGAAACACGTTCTAATTTGGTCACATCAGTCCTATTCGCGAGAGCAACTATAAAACGAACCATCTTGAAATAAGAATAAATAATCCAGATTAAGCAACTACAGAAGTGTTTTTAATC
This sequence comes from Brachyalestes nurse, assembly GCA_037974405.1. Classification (NCBI taxonomy): domain Eukaryota; kingdom Metazoa; phylum Chordata; class Actinopteri; order Characiformes; family Alestidae; genus Brachyalestes; species Brachyalestes nurse. Next base: position 11,489 of record JBBPCY010041990.1, read on the forward strand.
CTGTTGAATTAGCATCGTTCTAAAACCCATAATAAAAAAATTAGAAACAAATTAGACCTGGTTTATTAAGATGACTTTCTCTAATAACCACTGAAGAGGACGCAAAACAGTCTCATCTGAATGTATCTAATATAAACAAAACCGAACAGGATAAACACAGCAAATGCACACAACAATATTTGATCAATATTAACAATATAAAGCCAATTTGGAGGCTGATACAGGAAGAAAACGTTAAATAAAAAGGTTAAACCACTGCAGCTTCAAGACCTCCTGACTAAAAAACGAGGACAGCCGTATAAAATCAGGAACAAAGTTCTAATGTATTTAAAATTCAAAAATTCAAAAATCAAATTTCAAGGTAGAGAACCATCTACCATTTGAAATACTGAATAAAAAACAGAACGGATAAACACTTGCCTACTTTATAATGTCTGAGTGCACATTCTGAGAGGACATAAAATAGCATAAGTGCTTCCAAACTTTTGAATGGAAGTTAACAGCAAGTCAGACCCTGTTCAGGATTAGGAAAAATGACAAAAATAATACCATGATACTTCACAACAGAATCCATAGCGTAATATTTGTCGTGCTAAATTACTAATCAGTCACATTTTCAAAATGCCATCAAAAAATCGAATCAAAACCCTTTTATGTAATTCAACACATTATGACAATCACAATATGCAAAGTCATAAACTGTAATACTGTATTAGTGACTTAATTTGTCATGATAAACATCGTCATATGGTCCAGAGTACTGGCTTAAGAAAATCAGGCCCAACTAAACTTTAGGGTGCGGCACAGAATGTTGAGAAGGAAGTAAAAGTGACCGTTGTCTGGTTTCAAAATTTCAGCCAACGTAGTTGCTTTACCTGCAGCTGATCAGTAATTTCACAGTATCTCAAGCTAAAGACGCCTGGAGACGGACACGCTCAGACTTACCCGTCGGCGACAGAACGGCAGGCCCTGTGCGATGATGTTAATGCTGAAGATTCTCAGCACTTTCTGCGGGGGCAGCGGTTCTTTGGCCACTTCTTTGGGGTCAGCCAGCTTGAGTGCCTGGCTCTCCGGCAGAGCCTGAGGCGCCTTCTCCTTGCCCGAGGCCTTGGGCATCTTTCTCTGGGGGCCGGCTGACGAAAAGCGAGGGATGGGGCAATGCCGGAGCATTGCCAGTCCAACAGGATCTACTGGGTCATATCCCGAAAGAGCAAACTGATGGGGCTCAGCTCAGTCAAAGAATGGGCTCACTATCTAAGACAGACTTTCTGGGTTCCTGAACGGTCTTGTAGCCAGTCTGGTGCGGCGCACAGCTTCGTGTGGTCTCCCCTGCGAGGCTCCCCTGGCTCTCAGCCCCTTTTAAAATATCCGGGCGTGTGATGTCAGCAATGCGTCTGGCAGCTGCTGTCTTGTCTGAAGGCCCGCTCCCGCCCCCAGCCCTGGTGTTTGGTCACTCTGAAGAATGTGACCTGACTCTTATCTGATAGCACAAGTAAGTGGCCACTGAGCCTGTTCTCTGCACACAACAACGCGGTCGAACGCGAGAAGGTAGTAGTAAGTGTTCCAGTTTCTACTGATCCATTTAAGCAAATGTAAAAAGGCTAACACTGCAAAGGACAAAAACATATTCAGCTTTTGTGTTCTGGCTTAGTTGCGTTTTTTATGGTGCTCCAACAAACTGATAATACAAATAATTCAAATAATGCCAAAAATGAGGGGGTTTTTACGTAGATCTATATTTTTTCCAATTTGAGTACGGACATGCTTTATAGTCAATGAAGTTTGTATAAAACCTTTCCAAAGCAACAAGCCCAGACATGTGGGTGCAGCCCCCAGCAGGAAGGAACATGAGGGACAAACCATCGAAAGGAACCACTTACTAAGAGCATGAGGACGTTCTACTGAATGGAGCCAAGACTCATATGGATGAAAAAGGAGAAACCCAAAGATGACGAACAAAGACACTGGCCATATCCAAAAAAAAAGGGGGGGGGGGGGGGAGAAAACACCAGGGA
>JBBPCY010042001.1:0-13502 GCA_037974405.1 Brachyalestes nurse
GGGTGTGTTGTGTTGGGTATATTTTTGGGTGTGTTGTGTTGGGCGAGTGTGGGGGTGTGTTGTGTTGGGTATATTTTTGGGTGTGTTGTGTTGGGCGAGTGTGGGGGTGTGTTGTGTTGGGTATATTTTGGGGTGTGATGTGTTGGGCGAGTGTCGGGGGAGCGTCGGGCAAGTAGTGATTTTCTGTGACTGGAGGGCTGTAGGAATCTTTCTTTGTTTTGTTCAGTCGACCTGTTTTCTTCTATCTCTCATTCACTCTTTCTCCCTCAATAACACGGACTCCCACACAGACCTGTCTGCTGCAGTCCAGCTTCATAGACAAAGGTCCTATAATTGATCTGATTCAGAAATGTCACCTGAAATGCCAGCGCTGGTAATTATCAATAGTTCAATAAATCATTTTGAAATGTCATAAACTTGCCATCATGCTGATTAGCTGCCTCATTATAACGCCGTCTGTCACACCTGTCAATTCAGCTTTCAAAATGTGAAACCGAATTTCAGTAAGCAAAGGAAGTGACACAGAATTCTCCAATTCTCATTTTAGGCTGGCTTTAACATTTTTATGAAGACAGGATTGGCACTAATATTTTAATTATATGAATTCTGCAACACCAAACTAATAGTAATTCCAACAGAGACCGCATTAAGCATGCCATTCCTTTTCCTTTTGGCAGCGTTTGAATTAACACCATCCATTTCATGCCCCTCAGTGTCATTTTGGTTCGGCCAAGTCAAACCTATTGCCTCCCTCTTCATCTCTTATACTTATCTGTGCAACAGAATTTTGACAGTTATATTTTGGGGTTAAAATACAAGTGCAGTATGTTGAGCTGGAAGAAATGAGCTATAACAGAATACTGAAAGGTGATTTATTTAAAAAAGCCCAGAAGTCCTGAGCAGCAGCCTCCTGTGTTGTGCTCTGCTTGCTTTTTTTCCCAGAGTGTTTGATTGTATCAGTGAGGTCTCAGAGGACATCATGGAAGTCATATCAGTGATCTAAAGCGTCAGACCTAAATATTGCTCTTACTGTCTTGTGGCACTGTGTTCTTTGTCCTTTTTTAATGTTTTTATCCTTGTTTTTTTACTCACCTCCCCTCCTCCTTTTTCATGGCATGTTTGGTCCCCACCACTTTCATAATATAAATCACATTGATGAAGCAAAGAGTATATGCTGAGCACATTTTTTCAGTAATGGATGGGTTAATATAACCTGCTACTGTATTTATTCCAATTATTTTACAGAGACTGTTTCAGTTGAGCAGCATTTTCAGCTCTCTGGGAAAATGGGTATTAACTACGAACATAATTAAGAATAATACTGTAATTGCTGAATCCTATCCCCCATGTCCCCATTGACAAATACGATTGCATGCATGCTCCCACCAACCTACCCAGTCGATGAGCACAACCCACAACAAAAAATGATTAGTAGTCCCCAGCACTTTTCAAACCAAATGGACGCCCTGGCCTACACAGTTTATGAAGTGATTTATCCCACAGTATTTACTTTTCATTTACTTTTCGTTGGCATGAAATTAAACGCTCTGAGCCAGATGTACAAAGGTGCACGGAATTCAACACTGAATTAAAACTGTTGCTAATTATGCAAACTGCACAGTCCCACACTAACTCGACGCTCGTGAAGCGCAGGGTTTTAAAAAAGCACAGATAAATAATAGTCACCAACAAGCTTGAGAGTAAACAGAAAATGAACGTTTAGTCATGAAGAGCAATGCTGGTCAGTTCTCTCCCACCAAAACATTTTCTAAGGAGTTATTTTCCTCAGGCTTGTTTTGTGAAACAATGGGAGCTGCACACACAAATTGCGGCTGCGTCACGGCATATTCTTTGTTACATCTTCTCAAGTACAACCAGTTTAAACAGTTCCAGAGTTTAAACAGTGTTCTTCTGACGCTAAACAATCCTGCAGCATGTGTGAGGCTTGTGCTGCCTCCTCGCTGCTGGATCTGCTGCTGTTGTGAAAGGAATTCTCTCAACATGCGTTTTTAAGACTCTAATGCAAATTTACACCTAATGCAAAAAGTAGAGGAAAATCGATGCATAACCAGCCACGGCTATGCTGCTTACACTGCTGTGTAGTAAATGTGAAAGGTGTAACCAACCACACACGTAAAATCTATTTCCACATTTTGTGCAACCTTCCAAATACGTAAAGGAGAGAAACACAGTTTGAGTTTCCCTAAGCACACAGACTGTAAACCGCATGTTTAAGCTTGTGTGTCAGTCACACGGGTAGAATGTGACTGATTTGTGCCTGAAACGGACACAAAAGGGTCTGGATATTGAGCCTTTGTTTGGGAAGTTGCACATGAGGGCCCTTTAGCTGCTGCTTGAATTTGCTTAGCCTCCATATTGATTGCATGTTTAAGTGTCAGCATGCAGGACTAAATCGAGAAGGCCGTACTGGCAAATAAATATAAGAGGTCAATTAAAATATGCAGCAAACCCCTTATTCTTAAGCTATTCTGCCTATTTTTCTTAAGTTTTTTTTTTAAAGTATGACAAACTGTTTGTGTGTGTGTGTGTGCGCGCAAAAGCTAAAAATCTGGAGTTTCATGACCGGACCAGGTGCTGCAATTGATGCTGTGCTGTTTAATTAACCATTACTGTATTGTCTCTGTTAATTGAATCCTATTCAAATCTTTTAAATCAGTAACTACTTATAAACTGCATCTTGTCACACAGGAGTTCCCATAGAACTCAAATTCTCTGCAGCCTAATTAATGTAAGTAACAAATGAGAAAGGTGGTAAATTTTACTGGTGGCTGTAAACTCAGTATGAGAGAAATTATGATAAACATTAGAACATGTTTTCTATTTGTGAACAGAGGAAGATACACGTTAGGCTTGGAACAGTTTTGGTGACACTGTTATGTAACTAGACACTCTCACAGGCGTGCACAAAAAAATGACGCTAAAATGGAGACCTCAGTTCACTGCCTGATCGACAGTGTCCTACTGTGGCCTGCAGAGTTCACAGCACAGCACTCTGATGGTAATGTGCAGTGGAGCAAATGTGACTGATCACATTTGCTCATGACATTTGACTTTTTTGTTACATGTTTTAATCGCAACAAGTGTATGCTTTGAAGTACAGTTTTTTTAAACCAGTTTTAAACCAGTTTTTAATGGTTAATAATGATATGAGTTGAACACACAGCCAGAAGTGGTGGCAGAGCAGTATATTATCCTTCACAGGTGACAAAATGGCTATTCATGACTTTTATCATTCTTGTTTAATGAGAGAAGCAGAAATGCTAATAATGTAGCCTAGCTCATCTGTTGTGTACACACACACACACAGAATAGCAGTGCATGATCAGGCACCTCAGTGTCAGGACAGCTAGAGCCAAACACAAACACCGATATAGGACACAGATTTTTGCCACATGGTAAATAGGTGGTAGAGGCTACACGGTAACAAAATGGAACATTTACTGTCAGATATCCTAGGAGTATTATTTGCATCTTCTAGTAGCGTATAACTCTCAGTAAACTGATCTAAAATGTGGTTCGTTTAACTGCAGTCTTGTGGAAAAAATACCTGATTACTGCAGAGAGCTACCCGCCACACATTACCATCACAGTGCTGTGCTGTGAACTTTGCAGTCCTTCTATGGCTTGCAGAATCGACACTGTCGATCAAGCAGTGAACTGAGATCTCGGTTTTAGCGTGATTTTTTTTTTGTGCGCGCCTGTGAGAGTGTCTAGTTACATAACAGTGTCACCAAAACAGTTCCAAGCCTAATGTGTATCTTCCTCTGCTCACAAATAGAAAACATGTTCTAATGTTTATCATAATTTCTCTCATACTGACAGTGCAGTGTGTCATTAGCATTGCTGTTAGCTAGGGAGTTTACAGCCACCAGTTAAAATCACCATGTTTCTCATTCGTTACTTACATTAATTAGGCTGCAGAGAATTTGAGCAAATTCCTCGATACCATGAGAACTCCTGTGTGACAAGGTGCAGTATGTAGAAAGTTACTGATTTAACAGATTTGGATAGGATTCAAATAACAGAGATAATCCAGTAACGATTACCCCACCTCCCCGTGTAAACTAATCCTTTTCAAATCATACTTAGAATGAAGTCACTAAAGATGCTTTTGGATTGACAGTGCCTGGCCATTGTCCACGCAGGTGTTAGGTCCTTCAGTGGGAACTGCCAGGCTGGAAATAATCTTGCTTTGTCAGTGGAAAGGGCAAATAACAAGCCTAAAGCATGATGTAAAGTAAAGTGGCCCCTTATAGTCACACGAGAACACACCACAGCACACAGCTTGAAATTATTTCTCTGTATTTAACCCATTCACCAAGTGAAGCAGGGGGCTGCTACCAATGAGGGGTGCCTGGGGAGCAGTGTGTGGGGGTGGTACCTTGCTCAAGGGAATCTCAGTGATGACACTAGCAGTATTGGGATTCAAACACACAACCTTCTGATTGCAGAGGCAACACCCTAACCACTAGGCCACCAGCTGCCCCACAACCTAAATGTTATTACGTAATATTATTACATTTAAATTGCATTTAGAGGTCACAATGTCTTCACCAAAATAATATTACATCAAAACTCAATATAGTGATATCATTGGCTGTGGTTTGTATATTTTTGTGTTTCAGAAGCCATACATATTTTTCATTTTATGGAATCTCTATATTGAATCACCAGGACTTGCTTGCCTTCTGATTTCTGTACTATCTTGTTCTGCATCCCAGATTTTGATTGGAGCTACTTTTGGGTGTGGAGTCGTTTTGTGGACTACCTGCAATGTGTGCTGACATTCACGCTTGTGGCAGCTTATGTGACGTATTTGCTGCTGGACTCAGTGCTGTTTGTGGAGACACTGGGCTTCTTGGCTGTATTTACAGAAGCCATGCTGGGCACTCCACAACTCTACTGCAACTATCAGAACAAATCCACCGAGGGCATGAGGTAGGTGCCGTTCCTCATGCGTACATTCTTACCACTGAATCTGTTTCAGAGTCTGTGTATGAGAATACTAGCCAGACCGGATTTCACTATGGTCTTTATTTAGGTTAGAATCTTTTATTTAGATTTAGGAATGTCTTGTATTTAAGTTGAAATGAGGTATACATGAAGTAAAGTGATGGAAACATCTGTCAAGATATTACCTGGGTACTTGGGCTCTATTGTTATACTGTTATTGTGTTATAAGTCTTTGCAATATGTGATTGCGGAAGGCTGTAATATGCAAACGAGTCTCTAAACAATCAGTGTTTTTGTCACAAATGACCAATTACAGCTCCAGGTGAGTGTTTCTGGCTGTTTTGATGATTCAAGGTATTCATGAAAAGTACATTTATTTTGGCTAATCTTTAACCATGAAAGTTTCACAAAGGTGTTTTAAAAGGCCTATATTGTACATTTTGCCTCTTTTGGACTGTATAGATGGGGGTGTAAATGTAAATTTTGAAGCAAAAGGAAAGTGATGAAGGTAATAAATTAAAAGGAATCACAATATGTAGCAGGATTAATCGCAATACTAATATTTTTCTGTACCGTTCAGTCCTACTGGATATTTAGATTGTATGGCCTTCAGTACAGTTTCAGTAAAATATAGTAAAATACCTAGTTACCAGGCAATTTTCCTACCATCTTTTTCTTTGTTACTCCCACCAGTGAGTCATGCTTCATTCCTGTGATTATACTGACTTTTCTGGGGTTTCTTAAAATTAATCAATGTTGGGAAATAAAGAACAACAAACAGGAGAAAAGAACTGGAAGGTAAGGAGTGCAAAAGTAAATTAATTCAATTAATTCATTAATTCAATTCTAGATTTTAACTACTACTTTGACTCCTCGATGACAACAAATTTCACAATTATATAACACAATGCCTACAGGAACTTCTTGCCTTAATTAAAGCCAGTATGTGTTCCCAACCCTGTTTAGAGTGGTCCCTGCTCTTCACAATATTCACAATTTTCCTGCTCCTCACACCTAAACCAGCTAACAACGTCCTCAACAGCTTAATCAACTGATTTCAAATGGATATGTTAAAGCTATACAAACTAGAAAGTTTGGAATCACTTGTATTAACTCAGGAACGGTATTCTTAAGAAGTCCATCATCTACACTGCAGGTTTCCCCCCCATTTTTCCATTTATTTGTTCGATCAGCATGGTTAAAACTATTTCTAAGGCTGTAACTGTAGAATATTTTCTGTTTCATTTCACTTCATTGTTAAATAATAAGGAGAAAAGAGCAAAACAAATTTAATGACAAAACAGAACAAATTTACTATTTGTTGAGTAAACTGTCCATTTGTCACATGTGAATACACCACAGCACAGCCCACAGTGTGAAATTCTTCCTATACATTTAACCCATTCACCCAGTGATCAGTGGGCAGCCAGGAACACGGCGCCCGAGGAGGTATCTTACTCAAGGGTACCTCAGTGGTGCCACTAGCAGAGATTCAAACCCACAACCTTCCGAACAAAAGGGGCAACTTCCTAACCACCAGCTGCCCCTGACATCTTTTTAACCTTAGCATGAAAAGTCTGAACATGTTACTCTGGACAGCAGCTAGCCAACCTGCTAAATGTTATTTTTGGGAGCATGCTAGCCAGGTAGCAATCCGGAGGAGAACTTATTTGAGTTAAAACCTACTAATTTTTTCACATTGGCATTCTCACTGTGAGTTTGTTCTACAGGTCTTCCAAAAAGTTTCAAAAGTTCAGCAGCACAGACTAACATTTAGAACCACACATTTAGAACTCTAAATACAATGGGGGAGACATCTAAGAACTTCAGAAGGTGGCGTGATCTTGCATTGAACTGACAGCGTGTAAAGAGTAAGGGGGAAGGAAGACAAGGCAGTTCTGTGGGAGGTTTAGGAGGAAACTAAAATGTCACTGTAAATGCAGTCTTGGAGCTACCCAGCATTCATGAGTTTAGGGGTAAATGTAGTGCCAGCCCAGGAACTGGCACTTTGTGAGTAATATGAAATGTGTGCTCTGTGTATTTAGACAGACCATTAGTAGTGATGAGGATCATTTACCCTGATACATGGTCTGGTATTATGGGCAATGTGAGATCACTGGACAATAAGATAGACGAGCTCACGGCACGAGTTAGACACAAGAGAGAATTTTGTGAGCTCATTTTCATGTGCTTTACGGAAACATAGCTGCGTCAGATTATTCCTGATTCTTCTGTGGACGTTGCTGGCTTTTCGAGGACTCTTTCTTTTTATTTTTATGAGTAAAATACGCATCTGCAGTCCAGGCATTGCCGTGTTGGCAGTGGGGCTACATCTGTACTATCTTGGTAGTCTACCCAGCATTTTTTAAATTAATTCTGTGCAATAGACACTTACCTGACAAATGCCCTGCATTTGTAAGATGTATACACAAATCCCAGTGGTTATATGTTGTATATGTGTGTGTCATATGTGAGGGCACAATGGATATTCTAGGGCTGCTTTGTCACTGTGATAAACTGACCATCTAATGCCTGGGTGTTTGTCTGCCTGTTTGCTTGTTGTCTTTGTTATATCTGTGCACAGAGATGCTGTCAATGAAACCAGAGCTCAAGATGTGCCTGTTGAGCCAGTTTTCTGTTTGCCTTAGTTTTTGTTGCTGTTGTCTTGCTGCCCTAAAGCCTCATATGATCATTAGCCGAAAGTATTAAGGTGCATTTGGAAAGAGGCCACTGTGTTCTTTCCTATTGAATTGTCTTTTCCCACATTATGATTATTAAGGCTAATATAACAATCCTGTTCTCTCTTATAAGTCCCAAGGCTGCTCTGGACAATATGCTTCCACTGTAAGTGTGTGAATGGGGTGAGGAGAACAGAACTGTGTGCAGTTTCCTTTGTGTTTGTGTGAATGTATTGATGGAGCACTGTGTGTGGTTTAAAGAGACACGTTGTCAGAGTGCATTAGTGTGTCTTGGAGTGAGGTGACACCCTGCTCTCTGTTCCCCTGGGTGTGTGTATGGTATGTCTTGTCCCTCTGCAGTAAAGCACATACATGGAGGTTTCAGTGGCATCCAGGGACTCTGACAAAATAACGACTGCATCTTCTGTTTTTTCCTTTGTATGCGTGTCTATGCATGTCTGCAGGCTGGAATTTGCTCATATTGTTAACACGTTTTATGCATAATGCTCTCACAATACATATATTTTCAGCTTTACATTGAAAATGTTATGTTGATCAATTTCAATATTCAATACCATTTTTGTTACCAAAGGCAGAGGTAGATTTTTCCGTTGCAAATTTGGAGCAAGAAAACCCATATGTTGAACATATTCCTGTTAAATTCCCAGATTGTGTCATTTAACAGTCAGTTACCTCAATATAGTGTGACTGCCGTCTGTAACCAGAAAAATAAATCATTTTACAGTGTGTTTGACAGTAAAGGCAGCATCATCCTTCATTTATATAATGCTTGAAAACACAGTAGGATGTGGAAAGCTCTACTTATGCATACTGATTCATTTTACTTTGCCAATCATTGACATGCATGTACACTACACTACACCACTGTGGAGAAAAGTTTAAATAAGGTAGGCAGGGCAAAATCAGTCACTGTATGTACTGACTTTGAAACCTTGGTTAGGGTAGGACTAAACATGCTGCCTGTCAATCACACAGTCAGTACCTGCATCAGTATGAAGTGAATTGGACGCTTTATTTTTGCTCGGGTTCTGGATTGTATTCTGTGAAGGGCACCTGCAATCTCACTGCATCTTGTGTACAGTAACAATAAAGGCATCTTTATATTTATCTCTTAAAATGAAAACAGTCTTTAAAGTTGAGGTTCCATAAATATTTATATACAGCAGGAATGCAAGTTTTATGAAATCATAAATCATCCAGCTTTTAGGGTCGAGGTTTCAGTTGTCTGTTTTTGTTAGCTGCCACCTTTTGAAATTTAAATAAAAAATCTACCAGGCTATCAGAACACAGAGATGTAGCACCATGTTTTAATAATGTAATACTTTACAATTGTAACATTTATCATTGAATTGCTTAAACTATAAATACACTGACATCAGTTGAGACACTAAATGAGATACTAAAATTACACTATTAATACACAATATTAAAGCTTTCTGTGTGCAACTGTGTTCTCTCTTGCTACATGAAAGGAATAGTAGTTTGCTTTAGCGTGGTATTATGATGCTCCCTTCTATGGATAAGGACTGAAAAAGCAGTGCCTTGACGCATCACAGCAGGCTACATTCAGTACATGTGCACCTACATGGTAGGTCGTCCTGCAATTTTAAATATTTATATCTTACATGGGTCACTGTGTTTAATTTTATATTTTGTGTTTTATATGAAGTGGTAGAACCCAATTCCAAAGTCCCGCCTGACCTGTTATAAGAGTCAGCCTGCCCCATCAGACCCAAAAATATAAGTTAGTGTGGCTCGTTGGTCTAGGGTGGCAAAAGGTCCTGGGATCAGATCCCGGGCGCACCCTGATTTTGTGGGGCAGCTGGTGGCCTGGTGTTTAGAAGGCTGTGGGTTCAAATCTCAGCACGGCAAGGGTCATCACTGAGCAAGGTACTGTCCCCACACACTGCTTCCCAGGCAGCCCTTTTTGGTGGCAGCCCACTGCTTCACTTGGTGAATGTGTTAAATGCAGAACACTGTGTGGTGTGGTGTGTTCACGCGTGACTATAAGGGGCCACTTTACTTTAATTAGTGACCCAAGTCCATCCCCTAAAGTTTTAGATTTGACCTGCTCCATCCAAACCCGTGAACTTTTCTAATCTGATGATCTGTACCCGCCCAATTATGGGTCGACCTAAGCATCACTAGTGACCAGGAATCTAAAAGAGCATAATTGGCTCCGTCTACACTACCAGTCAAAAGTTTGGACACACCTTCTCATTCAATGTTTTTTTTCTTTGTTTTTATTATTTTCTACATTGTAGATTAATATTGAAAACAAACAAAATGATGAAGGAACAAATGGAATTATGCAGTAAACAAAAAACAAACCAGAATATGTTTTGTAATCAGGTAATGATGGACTGTTGTTTTTTTACTTAGTTAAGTGGTTCTTGCCATAATGTGGAGTAGAACCAGAGTGGAACAGGATTACTAACTGTGTACCATCCCCACCATCACAACTGATGATCCCAAACACATTAAGAAGGCAATAAACTCCACTAATGAACTCCTGATGAAGAACACCTGTTAATTAAATAGCATTCCAGGTCGATTCCTCAAGAATCTGGTTTAAAAAAAAGCCATTACTGTCATCAGAGCGATGTTTTCAATATTAATCTACAATGTAGCCAATTATAAAAACAAAGGAAATCATTGAATGAGAAGTTGTACTGTTGTATTATAGGTTTTATTCTATTGTTTATGCTTCTCTTATCTTTTATACTGTCCACTTATTTTACTTTATCCATCTTATTTTATCTTATTTTATCTGAAATGTAATTTTTGTCCTGGGTATTCATTTTCTGTTTTTTTATGGTTAGCTGCTGTATAAAGTGAACTGTGTAAACTGTGATTCCTGACTCAGGAAACCGCACCATCATAGTTGTGAGCTGGTTTGAGCTGGTTGAGATATGTTTTGGAGCTGTATTTTAGAAATATATTGGGGTGATTAATGATATCGGGTGTTTATTATCAGTGTTAGCCTCGTAGCTGCCTTGTCTGATGAACTACTTTTGGGACAAGTGGAATATTGTGAAAAGTAGATGCCATTGTACTGTCTGAATCACATTTCAAGTTGTTCTATTCATTTGAATTAAGTGCAGTGGTGTGAGATCTATAAAAGCTCATTTCCATCTAGTTGTACAGCCCTCAGATTTTCTCCTGAATGCAGACAATGGTTGTTTTTTTACTTGAATGCACTAGAGTTCGTGTAAGTGGTTTGAAGTGCTAAGTATAGGAGCAAATGACTAAGTGCTCTTCACCACTATTGCTTGCTCGGTGTCCTTGTGGCGAGGTGTTAGTCACAAATCACAACATCAGTGGAGCATTGAGATCCCTGGGAAATCCCCTTAAAGCTTTTAGTAACAGTTAAGTGTGCAAAGGCAGCAAAGACAACAGTTATTGTTAAATAACAAGACCGTTTTTTTTTTTACATTTTCTTGTGTTTTATTTTTCTTCTTGAGGTCCGCGTGGAACATTTATGTAGGTTTAGGTACCAAAACAGCCCTCAATTTCGCATTGTCACCCGGTCTTCGAAACTAATTAAATATGTGAATGAGCTCTGTTCTGACTGGCTGTCCTATGTTGTCTTAATATAGCAGTTCGGGCTGAAACACTCCTTATAACTTCAGCGTGAAAACAAGATGCTAAACTGCTATAGGCTACAAAGGCAGATGTTTATAAATTGCTTGTTGTTTTTTTTTGTCACAAAAACAATTAACTCGAAACACGCTGTTTTTGTAAGTCGAGTGAGTGATGCATTGCAAAACTTTGTTTAAGAATAAAAGTGTATGTTAGATGTTAAAATAAATAAATTACGGCCGCTTTCGTTTTCGCATCATACTAGGCATCAATGTTACCTCAGAGTGCAACAAAATGCACTGCTTTCAGAATGGCCATTGTTAGAGCCATAGTATAGTTAAGAGAATATGATGTTGTTTACTTTGAGTTGTCTGTTATAATAGAAATGTTTAAAGGAGTGACTGTTAATGTATAACGTTGAATTTCAGTTTAATATTGTTTATTGGATATGAACAGCTGTCTGATGTCATGTGTTAAGTGCCGTAAATGGTGACTACAGGCATATTGCCATGATATTGAAAGAAAATTATAATTGTTTTTTTGGTACTGTGGTATGTTTGCTTACTAAAGTGTTTGGAAAGCTGGAAGAAGTCTTGTGCCAATGACTTTATTCTCCCGATGCAAAGAAAAACGCTGAATATTAGAAACAGCACTAGCAGCTTTTGAAGCTAAAAGAGCAGATGCCAAAGAAATCATGTTCACTTTTGCACTGAGCATTTTTCTTATTGCCAGTAATAAAAATGCTCATTGCAAAATTTCCAATAAGAGGTATATTATAGAGGCAAAGCACATCTGATAAATTTCAGATATGTCAGTATTGGTGATCCTTATTTAAGTAAAATAGACCTCATGCTTTACATTTCTGGGTGTATTTTGAACTTAAAATGACAGCTGTAATGAATTGAACATGTCATTGCTTTAAGACTTATTTTGAGGACGAGCATTCCAGTGCCCATAACATTTTTTTTACTAAAATTCTTTAAAGTGTTAAAAGAAAACAGTTGCAGGTTCTGCGTGGTTAAGTCAGTGGTGGTCTGGTATACAGGCAGGGAGTCAGTAGTTCATGTAGCTCCTTCAGCAGCAGTGCATCATGGATCAGTGCTCAGCCAAATAACATATTCTAGCACAGGCGGTCACCTCCACATGTGGGTCCGTGGGTTTGTGTGAAGAATGAGGAGCAAGATTTTTCATGGTGGTTGATCTTGTGAAGTGGGGGCAGACTAAAGTAACGGCTGGAGAGCTGCAGCTATCAGCAAAAGAAATCTGCACTGTAGTGACAAACGGAAGGGCGCAGCACTACCCCCCACACACACACACACACACACACAGAGTGGAGAGCCTCCAGAAGTGAATTGAGTGCAGCAGAAATGTCATGAAATACATCTGAGGACAGGAACCAGAGAATGGCTAAGATAACTTAAAAAAGGATTTTAAAATAGAATACCAAATCTTGGCCCCATGGTGGTGCAGTGGGTAGCGCTGCTGCCTCACACTTCCACGGTTAAGGGTTTGAATCCAGGTCCTGGTCTTGTGCGTGTGTGGAGTTTGCATGTTCTTCTCGTGGTGGCGTGGGTTTCCTCCAGGGTCTCCAGTTTCCTCCCATAGTCCAAAGACATGCACGTCAGGTGAATTGGGGATTCTACATTGACCATAGGTGTGCGTGTGTGTCTGCCTCGTGTCTGTAGACCCTGGGATAGGCTCAAAGTACCACAACCCTAGTAAGGATAATGCAGTTACAGAAAATGAACAAATAAATACCAAATATCTTAATTGTAAGTGTAAAAACTACAAAAGACAGGAGCTATATCATCAAACACGCTATTGTTTTTTCAAAATGGCAAAAATACAAAAAATTACAATATAAAATTACTTCACAGTCCTATCTGTCAGCCTGTTTGGTGTATTCCATCACTGCGATACTGACTCAGTTGTGGAAAATGATTGAGAGCAGTTTTTCTCTGCAATAAATCTGACATATGCACACAGTAAACAGATCAAATATTCTGACCTGTCTGTTACATCCCAGATCACATATCATATACCCCTGCGATCACCCAAATGAAGTTTAAGTAACCAACAGTTTAATGTAATTATTTAGTTACATTAGTAACTGCGAAATTAATTAGCATAATTTATGACATTTAGCACTTTTATCCACTTTTATCCAAAGCGACTTCCATTCCCTAACTACAGGGGGCAGTGTCCCTGGAGCAACTTGGGGTTAAGGGTCTTGCTCAGGAACCCAGT
>JBBPCY010042038.1:0-13498 GCA_037974405.1 Brachyalestes nurse
CTGTATTTCAAATAAAGTTTGAATCTGAACCTGTGTAGTTTGAATGGGGGGCTCATTAATGTTCCTATCTAGAAAAGAGGGCCCTGCAGAGAAAGTTTGGGAACCACTGGGTTAATGTATTGTTTTATATTCAGTGCTTTGAGTAACGGTTATAGTACACCAACTGACTAAAATCTGTTACTCCACACGATGTGGTTCTTAATTGTTGTAATAAAAACTTAAAGTGTAACTATCATTCTAAACCTGTTCAGTGAGGTTTATGTTGCAAACTTGGCACAATATTAAGCAGTGTGAACATAATGTTGAGTTTTACAGTATACATGCTCAGAAATATACCATTTATGGAAAGAAAGCTGTTATCTTTATAGTTTCTTTATAGTCTTTATAGTTTTGAGTGTGTTCAGCTTCAGGTTATTCTGGCCAGCTGTTCAACCGCCCATTTCAATGCAGACTCATCACTGTCCATGATGAGGCCGATAACGGTAATTTGTGTAAAAGGAGAGGGGTTTATATGGTGTTTGAAATTTACTAGCATCAGAGATGCTAAATTACCTAATGCCGTGTATACGGAGGAGTATTATCCTCATCAGTATTAGAAGTAAGCCGGAACCGACTCCCCTATTTAGCTAAATTTGAAATGTCATGAACCAGTACTGTAGCGCCACCTAGCGGGAGTGGACACAGTCATAGAGCCGAAAGGTCGGTTGTCAACCACCCCGGGTTGGGGTTGGAGCAGTTCATTGACTTTTCGGGAGGGGGAAAGGAGAAGTGAAGGGCTCAGGGCAGAAGCGGTGCCCGGGGTTGTGCAGCGGGGCTGAAGTGCTATGAGGGCTTCTTTCCGATGTCACCAGCGTCTGGGCAAGGAGCAGGGTGCATCTTCGGGACTGGAGCCTAGGGTTGGATCAGAAATAAAAAACAGCAAGGGTTAATCCACGCTTCCTTTTTTCTCATCTCTATCTCTCCTCTATGTCTCCCTTGGCGGCTTCGTTCATGGTAATCCCTAAGGAGCTACTGGAGCTCTGTGCAGACTGCATCCATAGGTAGCTAATGTAGGCCAATTGAAGAGATGGCTTGGAAGAGCTGGGTAGGGATAGGGTCGAGCGGACATGTAGTGGGACAGCTACAAGTCACGAGTTAGGATACATCACTCTCTGTGAGAGGAATAAAAGTACTACTGTGGAACTGGGTGGCAAGAACGAGAGGTGGTGGGCAGTGTTTTTACCCCAACATCGACTGGTGTGTGAACGCTCTGCAGGTGTCTTCAGCTCACTGCTGCTAGAGTTTGTGGCTGTTAGATGCAGCTCTTTTTATTGACTGCAGGAATTCATGCTTATAGTTGCAAGTGTACATGTCACCCAGCGCTAACACTAACAGTGTGCTGACTGAACTTTATGGAGCCATCAGCGAGCTCCCAAACTCACCCAGAATGACTGTTTACTCTCGCCGGAGATTTTAATTATGCAAATCTCAAATCATTTCTCCCTAAATTCCATCAAAATGTGGACATGCCAATGAGAAGGGAGAACGTGCTGGGCTGTGCCCCACACCTCGGCTACTGTAATCACGTGTTTGTCATGCTAATCTGAGCATACAGACTGCTCGTCATGTGTGCCTAGCTTGTTCGAAATCAGAAAAAGATCTGGCCTCCAGGCGCCATCTATTCTCTTCGAGACTGCTTTGAGCACACTGACTTTGTCATGTTTATAGAGGCTGTAATCTGGCTGTATGAACCTGGGGGAGTACATGGCATCAGTTACTGGCTACATCAGCAAGTGCATCCAAAACCATCACCATGTTCTCCAATCAGAAGCTATAGATGACTGCAGAGGGATGCATGATGCTGAGAGCCCGAGACACTGCCTTCAGATCGGGTGGCTGCTGGACTAGACAACATTCTAGTTGTCTAGTCACTCAGAGAATGTGCAGACCAGCTAGCAGATGTCAAAGACATCTTCAAAATCTTTCTGAGCACTACCATGCTTCAAAGCCACCACCATCATCCCCATGGCAAGATAGTTGCAAAGCCACCAGCATTGTAGATGACCACACACCCTTCACACACCCTCTTCATCCTCTTTGCATACAGGCCTCCACTGCCAGAATGAGGAACAGTTTCTTTACTCAGGCCATCAGACTCCTCAATTGCAAACTGAACACACACAGACACACACAGACACACACACACTGACAAACACATCCCTGTACTGAACTACTACCCCATTATTTATTATACACAGTACCTCATGCTTCCAGACGTCGACTAAAATTTTATTTTTATTTATATCATATTTGACAGAGATTATGGCACTTAAAAAATCAACTTGGCTCCCCCATATTTTGTGTTTAGGAGCCAATGGCTCCTAAGGTCTTTTTTGTCTGGAGCCCTGTACCTCCGCTGTCCTGCTGCTGCTGTTATTTGCACAGTTATTTATTGCTATCTACCCCCATCCACCACTAATGCCTCGGGTGTTAGAATAAAGTATTCTGTCATAATGTTGTATTCATTCAACTGTCAACTGCACTAAATGTTGTCTTTGTCCTGTTGTTTTGTTGCTCGTGTTTCTTCTTGCACTCTGGCTTTTGGTCTTGTATGGTTTAAATGCCACCCACCCATTTACAACAGGCACAGATCCAGCAAATGTACTGAGGTCAGGCAATGTCTTAGATAAGAATTTAAAAATTGTAGTGCAAAGCTAGCATTATTGTTCAGTGGGGTTTCCCCATTTCTATACTTTATGAAAATGTAAAAAAAAAGCTAACTAACAGTAAGTAGCAACAAGTAAGCAAACTAACGAACAAGTAGCAACAGAATAAAAAATGAATTATACTGAACATAATTTAGGGAATTTCACATAAATTACTCAAATTCAAACTGTGGTATCTGTAACTACTTCATTTCACTCTGTATATAGTAGATTTTGGGTAAGGGTTAATATTATCTTGGTAAACTTTAAGCTAATGTCCTGTTAGTTTCAGCTAGAGGTCCACAATGTGCAGTGATTCAGACAGCCATGTGATCTATGGATCAGTCACATTTAGGCCTCATTAACAAATGATAGGGTAATTAGGAATTATTTTCAGCAGCTGGCACATACAGCACACCCACAAAAATACTATGTAATCTTGGGCAAAAAAGATTACAGGCAGCTAGTGGCTTACTGGTTAGTGAGTTGGTCCTGTGATCAGAATCCCAGGACTGCTAGTGGCACCACTGAGGTACCCGGAGTACCTCACACTGCTTCACTTGGTAAATGGGTTAAATGTAGAGAAAGAATTTTATTCTGTTCACACTGTGAATTGTGGTCACTTTTGACAAATGGTCACTTTACTTTAAAAGCATTGTTTTGCTTCAAATTATTTTTAATTGAAGAATGTTGCTGGCTTTAAAGGGGAATCGTCCCTCTTAAAACAGCCCTAGCAGTGGACATTCCTGTGGCAGAAAATAGACTAAAAGCTTGACATTGAAACTTGTTTCATACAACACTGATTATTATAAGAGCACACTTCACACAGTGGGTTAGTTGACTAATTATAGGTTATAATTTGACTTTACTCTCATGGGGCAAAAAGGAAAAAAGGAGGCCTTGCATTCAACTGGTCCTGACAAAAAGTCTGAATCCTACCCTGAGATCAAGACAAAGCCGAGTAAAAATAAATGGACACTTTTTTCACTTTTAATCTGATTAAATATGGTAACCGATTCCACTGAATCCGATTAAAATTTCAATCCGATTAAAAGAGGTGGTTTAGAACTTTCTTTTAATCCGATCTATCGAGGAAACTGCTCATGTAAACAGGCGAACCAATTATTACAACACTTCCCTTGTTCCTGTGATGTGCGTGAGCTGGCGGCAGGTAGCCACTAACTAGTAGCCAATGCTGCCTTTGCGTGCTATGGGAAAGATGATCCTTTCCACTTGTAATTTGGAAATTACGAGTGTGTTGTGTTCAAGTGCGTTTGTTGTCGTAGTGAAGGAAAAACATGGCAGACCCACATGCACATATGGACACCCTTATGCTTGAACATGGTGTTTGTTATGGACAAACCATGACGAGCACAGAAGTCCAATAACAGAACACCACTCGGGTTCAGATCAGGGGGGCCATTCCTCCCAATCACGCCCCTCCAAGTACCACTGTCATTCCCCACATGAGCATTGAAGTCCCCCAGCAGAACAAGAGAGTCCCCAGAAGGAGCGCTCTCCAGCACACCCTCCAAGGACTCTAAAAATGGTGGGTACTCTGAACTGGTGTTCGGCGCGTAGGCACAAACCACAGTCAGGACCCGTCCCCCCACCCGGAGGCGAAGGGAAGCTACCCTCTTGTCCACTGGGGTAAACCCCAATGTACAAGCACCAAGCTGGGGGGCAATAAGTATGCCCACACCTGCTTGACGCCTCTCACCATGGGCAACAGAGTTGAAGAGAGTCCAACCCCTCTCAAGGAGACTGGTTCCAGAGCCCAAACCATGTGTCGAGGTGAGTCCAACTATATCTAGTCGGAACCTCTCAACTTCGCACACCAGCTCAGGCTCCTTCCCCACCAGAGAGGTGACATTCCATGTCCCTAGAGCTAGCTTCTGCAGCCAAGGATTGGACCGCCAAGGTCCCTGCCTTTGGCTGCCACCCAACTCACACTGCACCCGACCCCCATGGCCCCTCCTACGGGTGGTGAGCCCATTGGAAGGGGGACCCATGTCTTCTCTTCGGGCTTTGCCCGGCCGGGCCTATACCCACCAGGCGCTCGCCATCTTTTTCTGCATTGGGTGTCTTTTGAGCCGCTCTTCATCTGGCTCCTCACCCAGGACCTGTTTGCAATGGGTGACCCTACCCTAACATAGCTCCTGGGATCATAAGAACACACAAACCCCTCCACCACAATAAGGTGTCGGCTCCATATATAGACATTACAGTATATATGACTATAGTTTCCCAAGTTCATGTTTAATTAATCATGTTTAAGGATTTCAGCATTTTTAGGCTTGGCATTGTCCACAGTATAGAAATAGCCAAGTTCAACATCAATGTCACACAAGAAATCACTTTTACATTGAAATACATTCCACTAGGTTTAACTGTTCAAGGAAAAATATATTTTATTAGAGTAATTTGACCTCAGTTTGCTTTCTCACTCTATAAACAAACACATTGCATTCGTCTTTTTGACTTAATAATTACTGCACTGTAAACTACATCCTTTAAAATGTATGCCTCTCTCTCTCTATCTTTCTAAAGGTGTTGGAGATAAGAGTGAAAGACCTGGAGTTGTACCTCCTAATGGCAGGTAAATGATCAGTAGTGACTGAAACAAGTAATTAGTTATCAAGTAATTAATCAATCAGTCTTACTGTTGCAGAGCATTAGATAGATTAGATAGATTAAAATGATGACATATAAAAAAGAGTAACAAACATTGAAATTTTAGTAAACATACAAAATCAGTCTTAAAGATGTAAGAAATTAAACTAGTGCAATTACCACATAATGAACCAATGAAATTAATATGATAACACAAAGATAAGATACAAAATAAGTAAACACAGTAATAGTCCAGTATATTATGTGTTAATTCTGCAGACCTCTAGTCATATTCTACCCAAATTGAAAATTACACATTCAAAAATAATCAACACACTTTTAGGACATAGGTAAGTTTTTTATTATTAATATCCTATATATATATAATATTTATTTATTCATTCATTTATTTATTTATTTATTTATTTATTTTTTGTGGGGGGGGGTCATCATAAATGTACCATGTATGTGCCAAACATTTGCACATGCCACGTCTTTACTTGGGTTATGTTCATAATTTGAATACTCATTCAGATAATTGAAGCAAACTTTTACTGTGGTTGTAATGCTGATAACTAAGCTTCTAAAAGTGTTAAATAAATGCTACTTTTATTTATGAGTTACATATTTAGATGCTAGGGATAAAATATTTAGGTGTTACTACTACTAAAAGTAGTAACACCTTTTTACTGCATATTTAGATGTTCCTACTATTAAAAGTAATACTTTTAGGGAATGCTTTTGAGAGTACTGGAAATATACAGAAGCTTATAAAATGGCCAACCATATTTGATCCCATGGGACTTTTTGCCTAAAAAATTGAGCCTAAAGTGCCAACAAGTTCTGTTAGTAGCCATAAAATGCAATTTCAGTCTGTTTTGGATGTTCTTTTAATAATTTTGATGATTTTACCTTTAGGGGGAGTACAGAAGAAACTTAGCATTTAAGTTGCGGTTCTTAATCTTCTGAGACCCCTGGACAGTCCTCGTTTTTCTCCAGTCCTACTTGGGTCCCAGACTATTTGCTTATTAGCAGTTAGGGTTCCAGACGTATAACAGTATAAATACTACATAAGACAGTAATCGCCATATATTTGATCTATACTGTAATGTTTAAAATAATCTTGTGTAAGTTAACTTCATCAGTGTTACTCAGCACTGCGCTCACTCTGGTTTTTGATCAGATTGTAGATTTGCTCACTTTGGTGCTGGAGTTGGTATCGACAGAACCATATCCAGGAGCCGCTTCATTATCTATCGTTCTTACTGTATTGATCAGCTCCGGCTTTGTGAAGTGTTGATTTAGCAAACGAGGCCCAAACCCTTTTTACTTATTTATTTATTAATTCCTTTTCTCCAGCAGCTCTTCAGCCTCCTGCTGCCTCTCTTTAGCAGTCAGTGCAGCGTCGTTTTGATTCATGGGCTTTGAATGGGATGCGTTAGCGTTAGCGTCCACCCACCTATAGCCTCCCTCTCTGTGCTCTGAATGTCGTTTGTTAAAAGGAAGAATCTCTTTTCTCTCCTCTCTGAGCACCATCATTCATCTTCCTTTCACAGTCAAAAGACAATTTATCGCCCTGTTTGCATCCTGTAATCTATGGCTCAGGGGGCTATTCTCAGACTGTGTGTGTGCGTGTGTGTGCGCGTGTGTGTGTGTGTGCGTATGTGTGTGCGTATGTGTGTGTGTATGTGTGTGCGTGTGTGTGTGGTGTTCTTTGACCAGGCGTGATTCTGCTTTCTAAAGAGATATTTAAATTTCTTCCAGACTTGCAAAACAGGGCAACCAGCAGAATCAGTAGAGTTCAAACTGAAGGAGAACGAGAGCGAGAGAGAGAAAGAGAGGTTGACAATGAGTAGAGTAAGAATATGAGAGAACGAGAGAAAGGGGAGAAATAAACAATGGGGGAAGAGAGTGAATCAAAACAAAGGAGAGGAAGAAACAAGAGTGAGAGGGAGAGAGAATGAAGAGAGTTAGCACAAGTACAGGAAGAGAAAGGGAATAATGTAATGAACTTTCAAAAGAATGTGAGTGGGAGAAAAACAGAGAGAGAGAAATTAGTACCAAAAATATGTAAGAGGTAGTGAGAGAAAGAAAAGAAAAGGAGAGGGGACAAAAAGATATAGGGATTTGATACTGTAAAGAGCAAGCTTAAGAGAGATGTAGAGGATGAAAAAATGAGAGAAAAGAAACAGAAAGGGACAGAAGTAAGAAACTGAGGGAGCAGAAAAAAAGAAAAGAGAAAGGAGGGCCAATGAATACAGAAAGGAGAAAGAAGAATGGACAAAGAGAAACAATGGCTATAAAATAAACCCTCTCATACTTTATAAAACCCACAGCAGTCCATTGGACAAACTTTGGTGACGCAAATGATGACCAGCTATAGACAGCATGCCTCCCCACTCTCTCTCTCTCTCTCTCATGCAATACTGCAAAGTAACATTATCAGCAAAAGTCACAGTAGGAATCCGTGATGATATATTCTTAATCTGTTTTAAATGTAATCACTAAATTCAGATCTCAAATCCAGCGTGGGTGGTTTAGGCAGAGCAGCAGTGTCTAGATCTAGTTTTTAGCGGCTAGTCACATCAAGTTTTAATCACAGACATTGTTGGTCCTTTATCTCTTTTCCCTTATATTTCCCCAGATTTCTGCTTTTATTAATGTTATTGATGTTCTCTCCCCTCTCGTAATGCCTGTGGAAATCATGGCCAGGAGTTTATGTTCTGTTATCTGAGTATTTCTTCTCTGTTTTTGGTGTTGCCTAGTGTTTTTCTTTTAGTCCTGTTTCTTTGAGTTTTGATTTCAGTTTTCTCCCAGTTTTCCAGGTAATTGCTTGTCCTGTGTTTGGTCTGATTAGTGTTTGTCTGTAACAAAGTGCCAGAGTGAGGCACTTGCCTGTCTCTTGTTTTTAAGATTTAAAACCCTCTTTCTAAACCAGTGTAGGTGCACTTTTTTGCCAAGTTTCAGGCTGCAGTCTTTAGGAATGTTAAATATTAATAAAATTATAAATGTAGTGCAGTTTAAAGTCTGCCAGAACATGTTTTTTAATGTAAAATGGTTGAAATTCAACATTGCAAGAAATGTTGGTCAGTTACTGAGATCAGATGATCAAAAGGCTATGGGTTCAAATCCCAGAACTGCTAGTGGCACCACTGAGGTACTCTTGAGCAAGTTACCCTCTCCACACACCGCCCCCCGGGTGCTGTGTTCCTGGCAGCCTGCTGCTTCATTCTGGTGAATGGGTTAAATGCAGAGAACAGTTTTGTACACAAGAGGCTTCTTTAACTTTCAGATGAAAAAATAAGTTCTGACAAGCACTTGTAGTTTTTGCATTTTAATCGATCAGGTCAGGTGAATTTTTTGATTTGGGCCACTGAAGCATTTATGTAGGGTTGTGTGGGCTGGAAAGCCCTGTGTTAAAACATTCAGCATTATTGCTCAGCGTCACTTGGGCTGCTGTTGATTGGTCTCTAATGGACATTTTCAGTCAAGCGTAGGCAGGCAACCGGTTTGATTGGCCTGGGTGGTCAGCTTCTTTCTTAAATAGAAAATAACCAAGGCTCTGCTGATGTAGGCTATATTTATTCACTATTTATTCACTGCAAAGTGTGCATTTGTCATACATGAACACACCACAGCACACACAACTCCCTAACCAACAGGCCACCAGCTGCCATTTACAGAAAGATGTAAACGTGGACATCAGAAAAATCAGAAAAATTCTTGTTTATGAGAGTGTTTAAATTTTATCTTATTTTTATAAACCTGCCACAGTTTGTTTAAGGTACCACTGAATGTTCATTACAACTTCTGGCTGTGGTCTGAGAGCATATAGCTAAAACAAAAGCATAATTAATGTCGCCAAAGTGAAAGTTATTGCAGAGTTGAAGTCTTTGAGCTCATTTAATAATGTCTTACATCTCCTCATTTGGCATCATCATATGTAGCTGATTTTCACTCATCCAAGTGCTGGCTTCAGTCTACTGATTCTCCTTTCCCTTTGAAACAGAAATAAATACTAAGGATACTGAGGAGAGACTCTGAGTGTGTTGGGAGGAGGATACTGAGGAGAGACTCTGAGTGTGTTGGGAGGAGGATACTGAGGATGTAGCTGCAGGGAAGAAGAGAAGAGGAAGACTAATAGGAGGTTTCTGGATGTGGTGTAGGAGGCAGTTGAGAGAGCAACTGTGAGAGCAGAATATGCAGAGAGATCACTAATGGGGAGCAGCCAAAAGTAGAAGAAGAAGAAGGTTTAGTATTAAAATGAAATATTGGTACACTGTGCCCCTTTAGCTTTCCTTTTGTCCTGCCAGGTAACCTGCCCTTCTAACTTCACTCACTGGAGAGACTAGAATTCCTCGTTGTGGACGCTGTTTAGACATTTCAGTCAATGTTTGCCTGGTATGAGTCAGAAATAGCTGCTTGCTGCTGTTGTCATTTTGGATCATTTTTTGTGACGAGTGGAAAGCATTTAACTCAATCTTTCACATATAATATAAAATGTTCCAAAAACAAAGCTGACCCACATCACTTGTTATGAGTAGCAGTGAAAGAAAAAATGAAAGAATGGAAAAGTTAACACCATTGCCATAGTAAACACATTGTTTTTCATGATTTGTTTCCTTTCCTGACGATCTAATCTCACAAAAATCTGCATTTAGCTGACACATTAAGCTTGCAGAGATGACAAGTTGTGTTTCGTCATTCCAGCTTGAATTGCGTTCTATTGATATTGACACCAGTATCTGATATTTTTTGCCCATACACACTACAGGAGTTTGCGCCCACCCTTGGGTTTTTTAAATAATAAACGATACAATGCTTTTTGAAAATTGAATTACCAGAAATTGTTAGAAATAGCATTACAAAAATATATATATTTCATGGCCTGTAGTAACAAATGATGTAGCTAAACAAGGCTTAAAGGGGTGGTTTTAAAGAGACACATGAGGTCTTTAGAGCACTGACTTGATGTTGTGTAATGAAAACATAACACAATTCCCTCTGGTTCACATAATTTGGACAGTATTTCTTTGTTCATCAGGATAATGATTCTTCAATCTTGTGTCAAAATTCTATTCAGTCCAAAGAAAAGCAAAATGTTTTGAGAATGATGTCATGGCCTCTCTAGTCTCCAGATCTTTCTCCTATTGAGCTGCATGGGATGAGCTGGAATGACAAGTTTGAAATGAACATCCAGCAAATGAGACAGAACTGCTCGCAAAACCAGTCAGTCACATTTGTTTTTCTAACGTTTTCTTGCTATAAAATTGTGAAAGAGCTACATGGGCCCAAACGTCTGGACTGCAGTGTATGTGCCAATGTCAGCACTGATTTTTATTCATTAACCCTTTTGAATTTATTGTCCTCCCTAAAGGATTTGATGTGACTGGTGAGGACACTACAGACCCACCGGTGCAATTAGAATGTTAGAATGTTCAGCTTGAATGCATTTAGTTCCAATAATCTTCCCACAACATGCAGCCTATTCCTAAAACAACCATAATATGGAGACTTTAGGTTATTTAGTTATATCTCTTCTTTCTATTTATCTGCATCTTTTTCCTTTGCTTTTTGCTTAGCTTTCCTCCTTCTATTTTTACAAAATGCTGAGGTCTACTTCTTCATCTCCATCATCATCATGTTGTTCTTTTTTGAGGAACATCGTGATGTTCATGCCGCTCCATGTCTTACACCTCTTCCACACTATAACCAGGTAGTTTCTTTTAAACAAAGCCAGCTCAGAAGAGAATACTTCAGCAATATCGATTCAAATCAGACTTGGTCCACCCAGTGGAAACCAAAGACCGATGTGGGGTGAACACTGAACAAGACCTTGGTGACTAAATAAACTGTAAACTGAGTAAACCAAAAGAGCAGTTGGTGGGAGGGGCTGAGAAAGCAAGAAGTGAGAGATGCAGAAGGACATACAGCGACAGGACATGGTGAGACCTGTAAAGCCTCTTACAGGCTCAGGCCTCGACTGGGCTGGCAGGGAGATGCCAGCAGAAAGGCTTAGCTGCAGAGAGCAGCCTCCTGTTTCCCAGAAGAACTGTCACTCTGCTTTAGAGGTCAGTGGCCATAGGCCTAATTGCTGGCTGAAAAAGAGACATAGTGTCACTATGAGGCTTCCCAAGCTTTCTGCTTTCGGAGAGGACAATCCTAGAAAGAGTGTGAGGTGACCAGTCGCTGGCCAGTCTCTGCTGAGTAAGCAGGAAGATCCTATGGGTGTCTGTATATTTTTTTCCTTAAGACCTGACCTCACAAAGAGTTGATTCATTTAATTTCAAATCATTGCATCAAAAAATTTCAGGTTTCAGGTTTTTAAAGTTATTTTATAACGTGAAATATATAATAAACGTGCAGTAAAGTTTGTAAAATTTAAATACACGTATGTAATATGTACAGTATATTTTTTTAGGTTTAAGGTTAGGGTTGTAAATATTTTTTGAAATGTTAATGTGGTAAGTGTACTAACTTTTGAACAACAGCATGTACTGCAGTACACAGATGTGACTGGAAGAGATGTTTACTATAACAAAATATTTAATTTTGACATGTTAGCAACTTTATTTTAGTATTAAATCATTGCATACTTGCATATTATTATATTGCTTGTTATTACAGACAAATATACATTACTGTGCAAGTCTTGGGCACCCCAAGTCTTAGACACCTGCAAAAATAATACATTAAAACTGTTTAGGTGAAAAGAGAGTGTTTTTTCACAGGAACAGTACTAAATATACTCAATAATGCTCAATAAAACTAAAGAAAATTAATACAAATAACATCAGAAACCTGACTTGATTCAGTCAGTCCTTCATTAAATTAAATCAAGAACTTTTGATGGGATTTCACAAATTCAGCTGGAGGAACTGAGGAGAAATCTGGAACCACACCTGTGTTCTCCTCACCAGCTCACAAAATAGCAACTACTTTTTTACAAACTAAAGAAATCCTGATACGTTTTATTGCTTTCTGGTTGGTTTGTATTTATTCTAATGTTAACTTTGCTGGCAGAAAGACTGAGAATTA
This sequence comes from Brachyalestes nurse, assembly GCA_037974405.1. NCBI lineage: Eukaryota > Metazoa > Chordata > Actinopteri > Characiformes > Alestidae > Brachyalestes > Brachyalestes nurse. The sequence goes on from JBBPCY010042038.1 coordinate 12,336, forward strand.
TCACTCGCTGAGAAAAATGGTGTTAAACAGTTTGCATAGGTGCCTAAGACTTTGCAAAGTACTGTAAGTTATGAACTTTCATAATAGAGGCAGTTGAGTGTCCACCTACATATTGATCCATCATGATGTGTCATCAGTGCATTTTCCTGCCCTGTCATGTTGTAGTTCCTCTTGCAAAAGGGCCTCGTCTGAACTGATGAAGTCTTGTCGACACACGGTATCTGATAAGTTTGCAGCTACTACAGTCGTCTCTATTTTCAGTCCTGTGTCCTCTGGGCTTGCAGTGAGTTCGACATTAAGTAGTTCTGAGGAAATGTGCTGTAATTGGCTTGAAAAAAACAAACAAAACAGTGCCGTTATTTCACAGTGTTTAGACCCTCACTGTATGTTTAATTGTATTTTTTGTGCTCTGCCGGTCGTGGGAATATGGCTCAGGTCAGACTAAATTGATTCTGTGCAACGCAGTTCGTCTCTGTGAGCAACAGCGATTCTGACTTTTACTCATGCTGCTCTGTCACTTCTAGAAAAATAAATGAAGGTTTGCAGTGACCCGTTTGAACCTGGCAGCCAGTTTTGCACAATACAAGCTTGTTTATTTGCTCTGTCTTTCGTTTTTCATCTCACTCTCTCTCTTTCTCTCTCTTACACACACACACACACACACACATACACACTACAGTATGAAGATTAATTGGCCTGGAGAGTCAGGCTTTTGCGTGCAAGGGTCCCTCAGGTGAAATAAAATCAGATCCCCGCAAACACTTCACCGCTGGTGGGGGTCATAGGTCCTGCAGTTTGTGCCCCTGCCTCTCTTTAGGGCTCTGAACCCAGACATGCCCCTGCTCCCAGCAGCCCCATTACCCAGCAGCCCACTGCTCTGATAGAGCTAACAGGTCCAACAAAAAGCTCTCTGTGTTTTCAGCCCTCACCTCAATGCCCTGCAAACACCATAGCTTCGTTTGTTTTCATTTGCTGACCCTTCTGCTCGCTGTTCTCGGCACTGTGTGTGTGTGTGTGTGTGAGTGTGTGTATGTGCACGTGTGTGTGTGTGTGTGCGTGCGTGCGTGTGTGTGTGTGTCTGTGTGTGTCTGTGTGTGTGCGCGTGTGTGTATGTGTTTGTGTGTGTGTGTGTGTGTGTGCGTGCGTGCGTGTGCGTGTGCGTG
>JBBPCY010042049.1:0-13498 GCA_037974405.1 Brachyalestes nurse
GAGTGGGGTTCTGTTTTTAATGAATTTCAGTTTCTAGTTCTAGAAGTGTTATATATTTCGGGTGAATTGTACAGAATTACGTATTTATGATGATTATTTGACCGAATTCATTGTATTAGTGTGTAAATGAACTTCACTCAATCAGGCAGCACTTGTGTTTGAAGGTAGTCTCTGTTTAAAATTAGTCTACGTTTAGAGATAATCTCTCTTTAAATTTGAGCCTCCCAAAGAGGTCAGTGGTGCATAATTGAGTTTATTCCTCTTCTGAAAAATATGGATGTTGATTACGAATGCTAACTTCTTGTTGGCAAAAATTACAGTCCGGCCAGTCAGGGGCGGATCTAGAAAAATATTTATGGGGTGGGAAGCTGTTGGAGAGGGGGGCAGGAATTTTTGAGGGGTGGCAACATATGGCAGACTTATATATACTGAATTTAATCAGTTATCACAGTTTGATGACAAATAGTATATATACACACTACCAAAGGGCACTTTACTTTCATTATAATTTCATTTCTTGATAGTCAGTTTTTACCTCTTTCTTTTTTATTTTGAAATAAAGGAGGACGAGCCATTAGAAGTAGGACCTTAAACTCACTAAGGCCTCTTAAAGAATAGCTTATTTTCCAGGTTTAGGGAGTGATTAAGAATGCTGCAGTAAAATGTCTCATAAATCAGCATTCTATCACTCTGTCTCACACTCTTTCACTCACCAATGTCAGATTCTGGAGACGTTTTGAAATAAAGGAGCCATAAGAAATAGGACCTAAAGTTCTAAGGCGTATTAAAGAATAGACTTACATCCCAGGTTTAGGGGCTTAACTGATTTTTATATTGTGCAAAATATAAAACATATTTTTATTACCATGTCAAAAAAACTGCACATAAAACAGACCCAAATCAGACCCTCTGAGATTAACCAAACGGTTCGCTTTGTGTCCGCAGCACGGTTCAGTTAAAATTGCGCGTTTTGAACACAAAGCGCTCAGAGTCTTCAACTGTTTTCACCCTCTAGGCTTACCATAGGTGGATCACGTGGGAAACCATATATGTCTATGAGGGAAACTCAACCGAACATAAAGAAATAAACTAAAAATACAAATAAACGAATAAATTATTCTAAAAAAATAGGAAACCCAATAAATACATAAATAAAGGGACTCAAAGCATTCTTGCTCTCCATCAGCTGAAGAACAGAAGTAGCAGGGATCTTTGTGGAAAATGTAGAAGTTTGGTAGAGCTTTTTATCCATCTATTCTTATGTGGAAAAAAATCCTCAGAATGGTGAATGTAAAGCAACAGAGGCGGCAGGTTGGATAAGAAACCTATAGTGTGAACAGAAAAAGAACTGAGACCCTTCTGAGCTGAAGTGGAGCAGAAGAGAACAGAGTCCCCTTTCAAATGAACTTACACTGACCGAAAAAGAACTGAGTTCCCGTTCTGTTGGTCCACTTTTTGGACCACTTCTAGAGTACCAGGTTCGGTTCCTTAATAGAGGACTGGGTGGGTAGGGTGGTCCTCCCTTTCCCCATCACTTAGTATAACTGTCCTCTCTCTCTCTCTGGGTGGAAAGGAAGGATTTTCTGTTGCGTTCAGTGGAGCACTTTGTGCTGGTCAGTCTGTGGCTAAAGGTACTTCTCAGTTCTGCCACCACACTGTAGAGTGATCAGCATTATCCATGATGCACTGAAGTCTAGACAATGTTCTCCTTTCAGCCACAGTTTCCATGTTGTCCAGTTCCGCACCCAACACTGAGCCAGCTTTTCTGATCAGTTTGTTGAGGCACTGCCATTTACAAGCTGCTACCCCAGCACACCGCAGCATAGAAAACTGCACTGACCACTACACACTCATAGAACATCTGCATCGTGGTGTTGCAGTCAAGCTTGTCAATGTGCACACCAGGTATCTGTAGTCGTGAACAATCCTCACATCCACCCCCCTATTTGATGATTTGGATAAGGAGTAGAAATAAAAGTCCTAACTGTCTGAAGCTTTAAATGACCAGGGGTCTCATTTATAAAACTTCGAGTAGAACTCAGACTAAAAGTGTACATACGACCAAAAGACGAAAATGGCGTATGCAAGGGAAAAGTCAGATTTAAGAAAACGTGCGCACGCACACTTGCAAGAAAAAAATATATATTTAAATATATTCAAAACATATTTCAAAACTAGAAGATTCGACGTTTCTAGTGGTGTTACTTATATGTTTCTAAGACAAAAACTCGTGGAGCTTAAGATGATTGTCCCTCAGGAGGGACTGCTGACCTCAGAAGGTTAAATACTGCTGAATACGACTGAATAAGACGTGCCACCCGGCCAACAGTAAATTATTGAACTGTAAAAATGATTGGTGATTACCCGTACATTTGACTGTATTTTTACAACTAAAAATTATTTTATTACTGTATTTACCTGTTTATACCAAAGAAAACGACAGCATATACCAAAGAAAATGCCTGTGTATGAATTGCAGTACAGTCTGTGTAAACTGTACAGTTACCACAACACAACAAATTTCCACTATATGAGAGTGTTCTTGGAACGTAACCCTTGCGATTACTAAAAATAATACTACAATCACTGTTCTCAAATATTTAGTAAATATGCTGAAATATGAGACTTTAAAGATCTTAAAAGATCTTAAAGAGTGGAAATTTGTTGTGTTGTGGTAACCAAGGTGCCTCTTTTCATAATGTAAATACTAAATATTCCCCCAAATATGCTCCCAAAACACAATTTCATTTTAAACTCAGTTTAATACATTACCATTAACAAAAATATAAAGGTAAGCCCGTATTCGTACTTTACAGTTTCCCAGTACTTTTCCCATTAGAGGAACAGCGCATGAAGACGTGGGATTGATTTGCTAAGGACAGAAACAGTTTGCTTTCACTTCTTTTTTCAGTTGCATCATAAAGAAACTTGACTACTTTCACATTCACTTCCAAGAGAAGTAAAAGAAACAGCTAGATCAGTCATATGACTTAATTCCATTTGTATGTGTAATATTTATTCAGCAAATGTTTTCAATTTAAATTATTGGATTTTAAAATGTTTGATCAGATGGAATGTTTTCTTCAAAAACGCCCAGGTCAAACCAGTTTTTATACCAATTGTAGTCAAAAGGCACAGAGAACATGATGGCCAGCTCACCGACACAGTCCTTGTCATCTCTGAGGATTTGGTACATCAAGATCCTAAAAGTACCACGAGGTCCAAGGGCGTTTTTGGAGACGGAGCACACTTCTTTGGTGTTCTATTTAATCCTAGGTTGTGGAAAACAGAAACAGTATCCCCTGATGGTGTGGGTCCTAATAAACAGAAATAGAAATCATAGTTCATGTTTTACAATTCAGACCTGTAGCAGTAACAGGAAAGCAGAGGCAAGACATTTAGCCCTTGAAATACTTGCAGACTTGTCATCTTTACATTCATTTACACACAAGTGATAAATATTCAGAATGAATTGATTATAAAATTCATTTACACCTGCCAGGCAGCACGGTGGTGCAGGGGTTAGCGCTGTTGCCTCACGTACAATAAATTCAACAGTATATTATAGTATATATTATAGTATATTGAATTACTTGTGAGATATGTATTTATTGGGTGCAGGGTCTTTCTGTGACCATGTGGGTTTCCTCCCACCACCAAAAACATGCATGCCCCCCACCCTTAGAGATACAAGATACTTTATTTGTCACATGCATAGTTATACAGGTACAACACGCAGTGAAATGTATCCTCAACCGCTCCTTTGACTGTGGAGACATTTTAGACAATTAAATTTTAAATAAGATCTAGATTTTTCTTAAACTTAAAACATAGAATGAAGTAAGAGAATAAGTACAAATAAAGTAACTAAGTAACTAAGTGTAAGTGTAATTGTCATGCCGGCTGGGTTGAACCAGAGACAGGAGGTGCTTTTGCAGATCTCCATCTTGATTTTATTGAACACCAACAAACAAAAACAGGCATGAGGGCCTACACACAAATGACTAGAATTTTACTCTGAATACTCTCACACCCAGCTGGTCAGTGGACAGACAACTCAAACATAAACACAAACTCTTAAATACTTGAAATACAAAATCCGCACTAAACTCAAAACCCAGATTTAACTAATACAAAACAATTACTGCACTCTTAGGGCATGAAAGATTATGTATCCCATAAATTCCCAACTGGAAAATACGAATTAAATATTATACACAAAATACAATACAAAAATAGACCAGAACTTAAGTCACCTGATTTTAATTGTGCAAATACATTCAAGCAGGTTAAAAAGACCTAATACAATTTTGACATTTTTGTCTTCTCACCATGAGAAGAAATTTAGAGTACAACAGCTGGTTAAGCAACATGCAAAAAGCTCTATATAGCCGTGACAGCATGTGGAGATATTCTCCACTCCACATTCTCAACTCCACTTAATCATTGTTAGGACGTGAACTCATGAATAGATATTAAATTGACATTACCATTTTAATCTTCAAATGAATATCTTGGTGGAATGCACAAATAAAGACTTGCATACTTTGGTATGTCAATAAGCAAACATTCGCTCCTCACACTGAAAGCCGATTTGCGTCCCCGGATTTCTCTTTTGAGAGACACAACATGCGGCAAAACACTCAGAGAGCGGTGCGCTCTGTCATATACTCTGCCAATAGCAAAACACACTTTGCTCCCTTCTTCCTCAATCAACAGGTATTTTTCAAATACCTCTTTGCATCACAACAGAGAAACCGTTTCTCATCATGACCTTTTTTGAAGTTCTCTGGATAGTTGTCCATGCACAATAACTTATTAAAACAACTGTGTTTGGTGTTAATGAAGTATGTTCTCTAAGAGCAAGGTCCTCCCCCATTGTAGGTTTTCTTGAATAATGCATTCCAACTGTGGCAACCTTAGCTGCTACTTGTTTAAACCTTCTCAGTTTCTTTTGAGTAGTTAATCTGTCAAGCAACTCTTTGCATTCATTTGTTGCACTTCTCAAAGTACATTTACATAGAAGTGACAAGGCTTTCCTGACAGAGGTAAATGCAGCGTTTGATGATTTGCTCCGATAACTTAGTAAAGGCAAGGTACTGGAGCGTTTTGGGAACTGTGGGAAGAGCTGGACATGTTTCTGTTGGACCAAAAGAGTTCAAAAACAAAATTGTTTGTGGATTTCATGAATAATTAAGAGAAAATGGAGACTGTTGCATTTCTAGCTGACATTACTTCCCATCTCAATGACCTAAATCTGAAGCTTCAGGGCAAAAATAACACATGGTGTCACCTCATGTCAGCAGTCCGTGCTTTTCAGAGGAAGCCGGAGGTTTTCAAATGTGACATACAGGAGGGCCTTCTTCACTTCCCAAAACTTCTGGAACACACTGCAGGAAAGCATCACCAAGTCAATCCTGGAGTTCCTGGACAAGCTGACCAAAAATTTCCAAACTCGCATGGGAAATTTTGTTGTGGGAAAACAAGTTTTACTGTGCATTGAATATCCTTTTCTTGTCAGAAATGTTGCTGAATTCTCAATCGGGGCCCATAATGCCTACACATGGGATAGTGCTGCTTGCCTGCAAACAGAACTTATTGATCTCCAAGAAAACTTCTGCAGGAGACTCACTGTGACCCTGTCACCTTCTGGACAAAGACCGTTATTGCAGCAGAAGATTCTCACCATGTTTCCCTCAACATACTTTTGTGAATCTGCTTTTTTTTAATATAGTGAAGAACTCATACTGCAGCACAGTCACTGATGAACACTTACATAAGTGCCTCTGCCTGGCCCTTAAACAACTGGTGGCAGAAAAAAGGTGTCTCTTCTCACACTAACCCACCACATGACTTTTTATATATAGATCGAGAGGTCTGAAGACTTATCAGATTTGTTTTGTTTTTTTGTTTTTGAATTGGAATTTTCCAGACCTTTCAGCTTTATATTTAAGTACCCCTGATTTAGATGTTCACTGGCAAACGTCTTAGTGACTGTGGTCCCAACTGCCTACAGATCATTAACAAGCTCCTCCTGTGTTGTTCTGGGCTGATCCCTCACCTTTCTCGGGATTGTTATCACCCCAAGATACTACATGGAGCTCCAGACTGAGGGCAACTGATCGTCATTTTATATTTCTTCGATTTTTGAATAATCATACCACCAGCCGTGACCTTCTCACCAAGATTCTTGCTGATGGGCCTGTAATCCATTCCAGCCTTGTGCACGTCTACAGTCTCGTGCAGGTCTACAGTCTCGTCCCCGACATCCTCTGGTAGTTCTTTGGTCTCGCCCAAGGAGGTGGAGAGGTTGGAATGGAAGAAACTGAAAAGAAATTCTTTATACACATAACAAGTTAAGATCAGGAGTCTAACTGTAATTGACAGATTGATTGTAATCTGTGTTCAACATGGACACACAGCCAGTCTGTGGGAGCCAGAAGTCTGGTTGTGTTGTATGGGATCAAATACTTATTTCACGCAATGACATTTGAGCTTTTGTGTACCTTTTTTTTCTTGATTTTGGTTGATATTCTGTCTCTCTCCATAAAAATGAAACTACCTTGCAAATTAAACTCAAACTCAAATATCACTTGCAACAGTTTTCAGAAAGGAGTCCCAGTACTCGCCCAGCCTCTTCCTAGATGTGTTTTCTCAGGACTGAGGGTTCCTCAGTCATCACGGTGACACTGCATGCTTCAATCTGTAATGAAACAGTCTTTAGTGGAACGTGCATACCCACTCTCCTGGGTGAGATCGATGTATTTTCAAACAGGCTTTTCCTTCTGTAGTTCCTTCTGTAGGCTTCTCAGGTTTACGGACTCCACAAAAACCCCTTCACCCCTTGTACAACCAAGCTTGAGATGATGGTGTCCAGACACCGACTTTCTTGATCGGCTGGTCTAAATACACACTCAAACACGCATACAACCAATCACACGACACAGACGTTTTCCCTTCATTAAATGACTAACACAAGACAGGTGGACGTGTAGTTAGGAGCCTGGCAACCCAGCAGCCAATCAGTGCACTCCAAATCCACCTGGATTGCTCAGTCTCCTAACTACCACTCACTCCTCACACTACCTACCTGTTCCAGAGCTAGTGTGCACCTAATATTCAGGCGAGGGGCTGCGATGTAACACAAAGCGTACTATGTAACACATAGTACGCTAACCAGAGGCAGAAAAGTGAATGGATGCTGGATTCTGGCCCCAGCAGGCAATGCAGATTAGCTAATTGGAAGACAGCAAAATGCCAGTAAAAGCAGGGGAGTGGAAGATGCCAGGCTCAGGGCTCTGGCAACTCAGATGGGCTGGGGCATGGCACATGAGCTGTGACCGTGACACCCAGCAGTCCAGTAACACTGACGAGGCCAGAAAACCACATTCATCACAATTACATGTACCTGATTTTGAAGAAGATAGATTTATATAGATATAGATATAGATTTATATTACATAACAATGACATGACAGAATGACAATCAAGTAACAAAGTATTTTGTGACAGTGGGCCATTAGCCTCGATGCGGTGGGCGGCAGGTGCTGAGCGGACAGCTCCCATCTACTGTCAAGGAAGTGTTAACAGCTCAGTTATGTTTCAGCACCTCTGCAATGAGTGGTTGTTTCTACTTGTTGCTGATGACCTCTCCCTCTCTTCCCTTTAGACACCTGATCACCCGGAGCATATCGGCTGGCTCTGGACCTCCCTTCTCCTATGCGCTTCACCCACCTCTGAAGAAGAACGACTCACCACCCCATGGGCTCACCACTTATAGTAAATTAATGTCCAAACACTGATGAGTGGAGGTGGGTGGAAGGTGTGTGTGTGAGTGGGGGTGGGTGGAAGGGGTGTGTGTGAGTGGAGGTGGGTGGAAGGTGTGTGTGTGAGTGGGGGTGGGTGGAAGGTGTGTGTGTGAGTGGGGGTGGTTGGAAGGTGTGTGTGTGAGTGGGGGTGGGTGGAAGGGGTGTGTGTGAGTGGAAGCGGAGCACAACCTGCTGGCTGATCAGGGTCTCAGGTTTGTTGGGTCACATTTTCCAAGCTTGGAAAAAACATGCACATTTTCCAAGCTTGGAAAATGTTAGGGAAATAGAACTTTTATTCTTAAAAGAAGGAGTAGTGGAGGGCCGAAGTCTCCAATGCTCAAAGGTACTTTTCAGCTTTTTTATAGGGCTTTGACAGACACAGTGAGTTATACGATTATATATGAAAAAAGGAAAGAACATACATGTCTGGATTATAAAGGCTTTTCCACAGGGAGGTACTTCTTCTTCTCAGATTGTGAAAAGTTTTTGCTTCTTCGTCAGCTTTTCTATTTCCCTCAGAAATTGTGTATATATTAGGTGAGTAACATGCAAATGTAAAAAACTCAGTGTGTCTGTCTATCTATCTATCTATCTATCTATCTATCTTTCTATCTTTCTATCTATCTAACATTCTGAAACTGGCTTGTAAATTCAGTAACATTATCCCACTCCTTCTCCCTTGTCTTTGTGTTATGAAGCCTGACCATGACAGCCTAGAGTACTAGTTACTTTACTAAATAAATCTGAGTCTTATTTTCCTTTGCTTCTATCTTAGGGTTTCCCAGTTACCTCTGTTGGTGTGAGAGCCCTCCCCTCTGGGTTATGGGATGGGGGGTCTATTTCAGCTTGTGAATGCTTTCTCTTGACCACTACTACCTCATCATCACCTTCCTGTTGGTAGGAAAGGGTAAAGGCCCGCTAGTGGGGTGAAAGGTTCCTTCTTTAGCCTGCTCGGCTAAAACGTATTTTTTCTTCCAACCTCTCCTCCTTCTCTGCCTTCTCCTGGGGCCTCATGTATAAACAGTGCGTACGCACAAAAATGCTGATGCTCTTGCGTTATTGGTAGATATTGCAAATGGAAGAATTAGATAAGAGCATGTATTCAGGGATCATACTGATTTCCTGGCCCATGAGGATGAATGGCTTCTAAGTCGATTTAGATTCCCAAGAGCTATTCTCTTGGAGCTGTGTGCTGAACTGGGGCAGCTTTACAAGGGTGGGCCATAACTGTCCTGTTAAAAGTTATATCCACCCTCGGGTTTTTAGCCAAAGGAGCTTTTCAGTGAGAACCCGCGGACCTATGGGGTATTTCTCAGGCATCACTGAGTTGAGCGATGCCCGCTGCATGGGATGGTCATCCAGACATGTACAGTTTCTGTACACTGCGGTTGAACAGGCAAACATTAAAGCGCAATTTGCAGTGATGTCTGGTTTGACTGCACACACATTGCTTCAGGGAAGGAATTTGCTTATGTTAATAGAAAGTATTTTCATTCTATTAATATGCAAATTATTTGTGATGTATCTTATTAATGTTGTGGCGAGATGGCTTGACTCGGCCCATGATTTGTTTATTCTCAGAAATAGTAGTGCTGGAGCCTATCCCCTGTGTGAAACACCTTAATCTTAAACATAAGGCATTAATTCAGGAGGTTCTAAAACTTCAGATGGGTATGTTTTTGTAAATATTGATTTTATTAATATTAAGACTGAGCAAAAGGTTGTATGATGTCATCAAAGTTATATACTTGGTATTTGGTATTTATATTTGGTTTTGCCACATAGACCTACATCCATAACATACAAACATGAAACTAGAGCAGCAACTCACTTCAGCAACTCACGTTGAGGTAAAAGCTAGAGAAAAGGTAACTAAAGGTATCTAAAGGTAACTTGTTCCAGAGTTTGGGAGCCATGGTTGCAAATGCCCGATACCCTCTGAGCTGCTGCCTAGTTTTTGGGACAGCCAAGGTCAGGGGGTCAGCAGACCTTAGGGGCCGAGAGGGAACATAAGGCTGAATCAGATCAGAAAGGTAAGGTGGGCCGTGTCCATTCAAACATTTAAAAACCAGGAGAAAAATCTTAAAATCGATTCTATAGTGCACAGGGAGCCAATGAAGAGCAGACAAAATTGGTGAGATATGTTCTTGTCTACGTGCTCCTGTTATTTAATAGAAGGAATATAAAAACAGGTAATCAAACGCAGCATATATTAAACTAATTCTTCTAATGTGTGTTTAATTTCTCATAGTCCAGTATTCATATTTTTTAGTTAATTGGCAATATCTCTTATAGCATGGCCTATTGCATTTTGTGACTGCAGCACAGATTACCGTGAGCCGCTACTCGCTTTTTCACATCGACTTTAACATCCGACCATTTCTTTTTAACTTCGAGCACGGTGCGACTTTCCGAACTTACATTTTTTAGTCCCTCCACCTCGATGTACCACTCCAACATTTTTTTTGCTGTTACTTGCCACTACTTGCCACTACTTAATCCACCAAACAGATTTTTTCATGCCTCGACTTCAGTAAGCAAGATGCTAATTTTTCTCTTTTTCCATTAATGTACACACAGCACCCCATATTGACAGAAAAAACACAGAATTGTTGACATTTTTGCAGATTTATTAAAAAAGAAAAACAGAAATATCACATGGTCCTAAGTATTCAGACCTTTTGCTCAGTATATAGTAGAAGCACCCTTTTGATCTAATACAGCTATGAGTCTTTTTGGGAAAGATACAACAAGTTTTTCACACCTGGATTTGGGGATCCTCTGCCATTCCTCCTTGCAGATTCTCTCCAGTTCTGTCAGGTTGGATGGTAGACGTTGGTGGACAGCCATTTTTAGGTCCCTGCAGAGATGCTCAATTGGGTTTAAGTCAGGCCATTCAAGAACAGGAACAGAGTTGTTGTGAAGCCACTCCTTCATTATTTTAGCTGTGTGCTTAGGGTCATTGTCTTGTTAGAAGGTAAACATTCGGCCCAGTCTCAGGCCCAGTCTGTACTTGGCCGCATTCATCTTTCCCTCGATTGCAACCAGTCGTCCTGTCCCTGCAGCTGAAAAACACCCCCACCACATGATGCTGCCACCACCATGCTTTACTGTTGGGAATGTATTGGACAGGTGATGAGCAGTGCCTGGTTTTCTCCACACACTTCGCTTAGAATTAAGGCCAAAAAGTTCTATCTTGGTCTCATCAGACCAGAGAATCTTATTTCTCACCATCTTGGAGTCCTTCAGGTGTTTTTTAGCAAACTCGGTCGGGCCACTCTACCATAAAGCCCCGGCTGGTGGAGGGCTGCAGTGATGGTTGACTTTATACAACTTTCTCCCATCTCCTGACTGCATCTCTGGAGGTCAGCCACAGTGATCTTTGGGTTCTTCTTTACCTCACCAAGACTCTTCTCCCCGATAGCTCAGTCTGGCCGGACGGCCAGCTCTAGGAGGGGTTCTGGTCATCACAAACGTCTTCCATTTAAGGATTATGGAGGCCACTGTGCTCTTAGGAACCTTAAGTGCACCAGAAATTTTTTTGTAACTTTGGCTAGATCCGTGCCTTGCCACAATTCTCTGAGCTCTTCAGGCAGTTCCTTTGACCTCATGATTCTCATTTGCTCTGCCGTGCACTGTGAGCTGTAAGGTCTTATATAGACAGGTGCCTGGCTTTTCTAATCAAGTCCAATCAGTATAATCAAACACAGCTGGCCTCAAATGAAGGTGTAGAACCATCTCAAGGATGATCAGAAGAAATGGACAGCACCCGAGTTAAATATATGAGTGTCACAGCAAAGGGTCTGAATACTTAGGACCATGTGATATATTTTAGTTTTTCTTTTTTAATAAATCTGCAAAAATGTCAACAGTTCTGTGTTTTTCTGTCAATATGGGGTGCTGTGTGTACATTAATGAAGAAAAAAATTAACTTAAAGGATTTTAGCAGATGGCTGCAATATAACAAAGATTGAAAAATTTAAGGGGGTCTGAATATTTTCCGTACCCACTGTATAATTAAATATATAAAAAAAGCAAAAAACATACGGGTCTGGTTTACTGGGGCTGCCAGTCTTGCTGAAAAGGCTTTTCCACAAGGAGGTACTTCTTCTTCTTAAAGACAATAGACCATCCAGTTGGGGCCCATTGTCTACCTTGGCGACTCTCACTTCTGCATTTTCTCATGCAAAGAACGTGACCTAATGACCCTTCTAAAAAAACACATTTTGACAACATGTGCAATCGATTAATTCTGGATCATGTTACTTTGTTCCAACAGAAAATCAATCCACAGAAGTCAAGATGGTGGTGATACCACTGAATTTGGAAAGCCCATGATGATACACAAAGATACATGCAATGTCATAAGTGAGAGGTGCAGGAGCCACTTTGGTGCTCATTGAGGTTCTTGGTTTTACGAAACAAATGCTGCAGGAGTTGATGATATTTTCAGCATCTTTTTTCATCTTGGGCATCTCTTTCTGGGAAAGTGCCCCACACACTCCAATGTACAAGGAGTCGGCCTTCACAATAAAGTGGTTAGGGCATTCGCCCTGCAATCAGGAAGCTGTTGGTTTGATTCCCACGACTTGCATGCATGGGGTCTTGCTTGGGTACAAATGATAGATAACATAACTCCAGAGCTTAGATGTCCTTGGGACTGGGGAGGCTGCATTCCTCACTCTCAGCTTAGAGCTGTAAAAAGGGGGAGGAAGAGTAAGTGCTGTGTTTAGAGTGTTGAGCCTCGGCTCTCTGGGAATGCAGAGAAACAGAGCGTTGTATTTACCAGCTACTCCTGAATCCAATGTGGCAGTGATAGAATGTTTATTAGAGTTGCTTGGACAGGACTCAGCTTGGGGGCTGGTAACATACCTAGCCAGCTGCTCAGTCCTCCATTCATCTGCTGAGAGCACTCAGTTGAGGTTAATATAGCCCTACCAACCAGCATGGGTTTCCCTGAGTCTTTTAACCGGACAGTGATGACTTAGGGGTATGAGAGGATGGTACTTGGTCCTTTCATTGTTGTCGTTGTTCCCATAGCTGAGCATCCACTTGACTGTGCTCAGGACCTCCAAAAATATGGCCATTTAATTCTTCAGCTCCTCTGTTAGTCACTAAAGGAACAGTGCAGATAGCACCTCTGAGTTCCATCCACTCTCCATGGTCAGGGTGCGGATATCTATGGTGTAATCTGCCATTCTTGAACCCAAGTTAAGGTTGAATAGTCTATTGGCTGGCAGAACACATGACAGATCAATTTGTCCTGCTCAACCAGTACCAACCTATGGTTCTAAAAAATTTTAATTATGATATGAATAGTAAGAATAGTAGTCTGGAGTTTTCTCAAACCAACCATCTTCTGACAAAGTGGATCTAAGTTATTGATTACACACCCAGTGATTCATTATTTACGCACATCCCTGATTAGTCTATTGGGGGCATTTGTGATTATTATTTTACGTCATAAAGTAAAACCGGATAGTGGTGAAGCGACCACAGGATGACAGAGTTCCTGCAGGCTGGGTTGTTTTTCTACAAGTCTGCATGTTTTGCATCACGAGTGGTTGTATGATCACAACAAACCAAAAGTTGATGACACTGAAAATATAGGCTGATGCTTTATATATCTATATATATATATATATTTTTTTTTTTTTTTTTTTTTGCAGACTGTTGTCTGACGCCAGGAA
>JBBPCY010042060.1:0-13498 GCA_037974405.1 Brachyalestes nurse
ACACACACACACACACACACACACACACACACACACACACACACACACACACACACACACACACACACACAAAGCAGATGCTGAGAGGGCAGACAGAGACAAATAGGGAACAATGCACTGCACAGAAGCACAGAACTGTGCCTTTAGAGAGGAGCATGGCTTCAGTTTGTTCTTCCACAAGCACGTACAAACACACACATGCATATTTGCATTGAAAGGACAGTAAACATGCACGAGCTGCACTCAGAATATAGATTATGTCCCTGTCTGAGCCCCTATCTTTCCTGAAGTTCTGATGTGGACACAGTTATTGGTCATACTGGTAGAGATGAACCCTTCACATGCCACAGCAAAAGCATGTTGTGTTTTTAAATTGATCATTTCCCACTCGGAGCTCACAGAAACAAGTGCAGCTTTTTCACAGTTGTGTTGGAAGGGAAGTGGAGATGTTTTATTACAATTTAATAAGAAGTTATTAATGTGTACAGTTTAATTTAGCAGAGGGAATTAGCATCCTTTACATTTCTTTACATTTTTTCACTCTTTCATTGAAAACAAACAAAAAATGTCAAAGGTTCTCAAGCTCAGAAATTAAATACATTTTAAATATAATTATAATGAAATTCACAATGTCATTCATTTGCATTTGAATACTGCAACAAAACAAAAGTACACTCTTTAAAATTAAGGCAGTAAACTGATTTAGTTTTTAGTGATGCCACAGAAGAACCCCTTTTGGTTCACTCGTGTGTGTGTGTGTGTGTGTGTGTGTGTGTGCACTTTTTTCCCTCTCCCTGAGATCCACTTTTGTGTAGTTTACTGTACCAGAAGTAATAATCATTTGTTTTGACATCACATTCCGAGCCCTTTCATTTAAACAGGTTTTTATTACAGGGTCTTTAAAACTGATATGCTAAAGGGTCTCTTTTCTAATTGGCCCTTTATTTTGCTTCATTTTTGCGGCACCAAAAATTCAGAATTCCAGTTTCGATATATTGATTGTATAGACTGATATGTTTTGAAACTATCAGTTTCTGTATATTATATCAATCTTTTTTATTTGAGAAAAGTGAAGGAAATTCATGTTTTCCATGATGTGGGTTTTGCCAAGAACTACATATCCAAGCTAAGGATCAATTAAGAGGCTTTATTTTGAATGCATGTCTGATAAGCCGTTTTATGCTGCCGTTACCGGTCATTTACTCACCAAACAGGAGCTGACAGCGGTTGACTGGAACCAACAGATACAGCGCAGGCGATGGCCCAGTGGTGGCCGGCCACAGCCTTGGTGCAGGAGGAGCCTTAGGCTAGCTGCTGGCTCCACTGAGGGTCTATGTATTAAATAAGATTCTCTCTCTCTCTCTTTCTCTCTCTCTCTCTCTCGATTTGCAGTGAAAGATTGATGCCATGTCCAGTTGTGCTTGGGAGTGCATTTTTCAGTCTACAGTGCTATGCCCTGCTGCAGAGGGCCAAGCAGATTAAAAAAACTCACCTGGTTTCTCAGAGAGGGAAAGACATGTTGTGCGAATGCTAGGTCGATATGCTGACATGTAGATAAGGACTTAACTACACTCTGCACTCGGAGCTTTGCTGAGTGAGTTAAGATGCAGAACATTAAAGGGGCATTTCTGCCCGCTACAGTTGAATATATAATTTGCCATGTTACGTAATATTTTAAAACACTGTATTACTGATTCTAGAGCCTCAACTGTATTTTTGCCCAATGTTCTTTTACTACAATACCCAGCATGCATTGCGTAAATACATAACACCACCTCACCTCCAAAACTAGTGGAATGCCTGCCCCAAGTCTCCACCACAAAGTACTTTAATTTCAGGGTTCCTCCTATCTTCAGTATACATTACCAGCATGTCAGTGTGATGTCTGGTGACATCAGACTATGAAGGGGTGGACTTCAGCTGGCACAGGATGTATATTCTCTGCTCAACTCTCATCTTTTGCTCAGATGTCTTGGTATTGGAGTTATGCTAGTGTCTCACTTCTCTGTGATTCTGTTTCTCAAGAACTTGAAGGCCTCCACAGCCATCACAGTTCTGCCTGAATCAACTGTTTTGAGCATGTTCAGCTCCAGAGTGTTGTGACTGCTCCAGTGGACCAGCTGTTCAACCATCTGTATGCAGAGACGTCCCTGTCACAGTGAGACTGCTGTATGGTGTTATCTGGAAACTTTAGGATTATGACAGTGGGATCCGTGACAGTGCAGAGTACAGTGGAACGAGCAGTGGGGAGAACATACATCCCTGGCTTGGCCTAGTGGTGGAAAGTGGTGGAAAGATCCACTCGAAGTAGGGAGTAGACATATACTGTCTTGTGAGCTACATCTACACCGGCTCTTCCCTCTTTTGCGTCTTTATCGTTCAGATCAGATATTACTGCTTTGTGTCATGTGACATATTCAGACAATTTCTTCTCCAGTAAATTTCATATTACTGATATTTAACTCGAAAGGTTAGCTGTGATAACACCATGATTTTGGACATGGCAGGTTTTGTGTCTGGCAGAAGGACAGGAGGAGGAAACAGACGAAATGTCACACGTCTTTCTGACCTATCCTCATATTTCGTGCCTGATTTATCTGTTGATATGTCCTCAGACCGCCTGCGCAGTTCTGGCTCATGGCACTTTCACACCTCCACCAGAGAAAGATCAGCTGCAGAGCACCTGCGCCTGGCTCTAGCAGTTTATGTTGCGCTCTCACATTTTACACATGTTCATCTGACCCAACACTGACTTCTTTTCCCAGTGTTTCACAGCCATATGCTCACATTTGAGGCTTATTTGCCGATGATTCATTAAGCTGTAGTCACATTGGATACTTGCTGGTCATCTCTTGTTGCAGAAGTTCCATGATGTGTGTTCTCCTCGTGGTGGCGTGGGTTTCCTCCGGGCTCTCCGGTTTCTCCCACAGTCCAAAGACAGGCATGTCAGTTGAATTGGGGAGTCTAAACTGACCATAGATGTGAGTGTGTGAGTGAATGGTGTGTGTATGTGCACCCTGTGGTGGGCTTGCGTCCTCAGGAAAGGCTCTGGGTACCCGGAACCCTAGAAAAGATTAAGTGGTTGCAGATGAATTAATGAATAAAAAGTGCTACTGGGTTTTTAAAAACGGCATCACACGCAAATGCCTGGAGAGTGGCCGAGTGGCAGAGCACCAAGCGGAAGCGCAGCAAACAGTGAGTGTGTAACAGAGTAAACACTGGTTTTATACTGTTTTTATATGTGAAATCAGATTTTACTAACACATTCCAAGTTCTAAGGGTTAAAGTCCACTCTAACGGGAGTTCTAAAGGGTTTTTATGTTTTTTCCATGAAACATGTGCTTCAGAAATATTGTGATTTCCAACTGGAAAGGTTGGAACTTCAAGGTTGTCTCCTAATGCAGTGAGTAAGCTGATGCTTTTTTCTAGACATGCTCATCTGAAGCTCTTGGTTGGGTGGTCTGTTGAGACTTCTTAACCATCCTTGACACAGATGACAGTGTATTTCCTTGGCTGCTGGCGTTTCTAAGCCCAGTGGGTCACAGATATTTTTTGAACAACAGAAAACCATTTGCAACCTTTTAAAAGGGGCTCCTCCAGGACCAAAAGAAACCTTCATATGTCCTCTGAGCTTTTGCAGCAATACCAGCTCACATGTTGGATTAAAAGCTTGCGTTTGCCATTGGGCTTGTCAGGCGCTCATGAGATGCACTAGAGGTTTTTCCTTAATAGCACAGACACATTTCACTTTTGTGGGTAGAGCAAAGTGAACTGAGATGAGGGAAATGGAATCGCAGGTTTATGGGTCGACACAAACAGGAGTAAGTACGCAGAGACAAGGCTGGGTTTGTTTGAGCTGGAAAGCGAGCTCCCCAGAAGCAGATTTGATCTATTAAAGTTCTGAGGCAGATCTGCGTGTGTGTGTGTGTGTGAGAGAGAGAGAGAGAGAGAGAGCCATTAGCTGGTAGCATTAATACAGCAATATTTCTGTAGTTTATTCTGAGAGCTGACAGCTTTCAATAATTCACTTGCTGTTATGCTCTAAAAATGTATAAATGTGGAATCGAGTACAATCATCATCCCATCATCCTTAGTGAGAATTCTGTCTTGTGCTTAAATAGAAACTGCTTTTGTGTTCTCTGATTTCCCCAAACTCAGTTTTTACATCATATGAAACCATTTCATAACAAATGGACCAATAATCATTTTATGAGCATTTTATCTGCAGTAAGCCATTTTATTTGATAAGTTACTAGCCTTTATGTTTGATCAGTATTTGAAAATTAAGACCTTTTGGATATTAATGTATCAATTGACCATAATTTACTATGATTTAATAGACGGGATTAATTATGCAAGCGTGCATAATGTTCTGCAGCTTTCCGGGTCATTTTAGATTCATTCACCCACTTCTACTATTTTTTGACAATCTAGACAATTTTTTGACAATTATTTAAAAGGCTTTTTAATTAGTAGTGAACAAATTTTGCTTTATGCTTTTATTAATAAAGCACAATGCATTATCTAATCGGCTAGTGTTATTTTTTCTACCCCTTTCACATTGTGAAATTGTCCAGAAGATGTTCAGAAGTGGGGCAGATGTTCAGAAGTCTCAAAGTTTTAAAGGAAAGGGTTTTTGACAAGAATTTTGTCTTTTAAATTGAGATGACATGACATGGCAAGAATAAAAAAGGTTCTTTTTGATTTCAGGTTATAAGAAAGAATCTTTTTTGTGTCTTCTTGTGACAACATTCTGCCAAATATCTTCCCTCTTTAAAGTCCTTCTTCAGTGCTAGTCCTTTCAGTAGCTTGGAACAGTCTCATTTAGCAAAGCTGAACCAGGCCTGTGTTGGGCCTCAGAAACCAGGCCGCTCGTACACTGATGCAGCGCTATATTGAATCCTCAAGGATCTGTTGAATTTCCTTGAGCTAAATTAAAATTGATGATAGTGATTACCCGGACGGCAGCAGGCTGCTATGTTAAAAGTGAGTTAGCAAGATTGTGCTTAGTGATTAGCCCAACAACTTTCCAATGAGGTGCTTCAAATATTTCACCATTAAGGGGGAAGGGATCTGTGCATCCGAACCACTGCTTCCTGTCTGCTCGCATTAGCGAGAGTGTGTTGTAGTTGGATTTTCACTGAAGAATTCATTATGGGTTTACAGGAGCACTGGTCCATGATCTGCTTTGGGTGAATGATCAGATCCAATGTGTGCCACGTTTAGCGGGCAAAATGAAATGTGTCAAGATGATCGAGTGCATGTTAGTGTGTTTTCATTTCATTTGCATGATGTTTTTCCTAATACCCATCTTGTCTTTGTCCCTATTCTGTAATGTTCCTATTCTGAGACCAATTCTGACTGCTGTGTTTAAGACATGCTACTATGCAACATGATCTCACGACTTTTCGTGCAGCCATCACGAAATACAGTGTAATCAAAACACGTGCTGCGATCACGATTTAAGGCTTTTTTTCGTGCTCGGACAACGCTTCACTTTTTCATGCTAGGACAATGCTTCTCTAGCCTATGTATTTTAATGCACGCTGTGTAACACCGCCAGTAGCTGCGCTAACTGGTGACTTTCACGACATTTCAACCTGTTTTAACTGCTTTGCAAACAAATACATTTATATTTACGGCATTTATCAGATGCTTTTATCCAAAACGACTTCCATTCCCTAACTACAGAGGGCAGTCTCCCTGGAGCAACTTGGGGTTAAGGGTCTTTCTCAGGGACCCAGTGGTGGTGTACTGAAGGTGGGTTCGACCCCTTGACCTCCACCACCACCCCGATAAGGAATCAACTCATTATTTCTTACCTACTGTCCCTCTGTCACCAATTAGCACAGATACTGGTGATGTTACGTACTGCGCATTAAAATACAGAGTAGTGAAGTGTTGTCCTGGCACGAAAAAAGCCCTAGAGTGTGATCACAGCATGTATTTTGATTAAATTGTATTTCGTGATGGCTGCATGAAAACTCGTGAGACCAGGCTGTACTATGACTCTGCTCAGGAAATTGTCCTGGTAGCTTCCCAATGGAATACAATTCACTAATGAAATTTAAAAAAGGAAGGATGCATGCATCCAAATTGCTGCTTCCAGAGTGGACATAAGCAGGATAACACCCTGTGTGAAGAACTGGATAAAGCTATTATACAGTAGTGTTAGGGGTGCACTGGCCACAATGTTAGCCATGTCTGAATGATTAGTTAAATGTTTTCCATATCGAGGGGTGAAGTGGAACATGTAAAACCTGATGTGTTTTCAAAAAAAATAAAAAAAGTCACGCTAGCAGTTAATTAGCAGCTTGCCTCTAAGTTCTTTAACCACGTCTCCAAGGTTCTCGCAGTGCAGCCTTGTTGTTCCCACCCATGCCTGGTTTGTATCACACAGGTGACAGTCGTGACGACTCCAATTAAGCACTGAACATCACTCCCACATCCTCACCGCGTGAGAACGTTACCAGCAGCTGGTATTGGATTAATTTAGAGGTGCATTGCAGATACTGCTGCAAGCCTGGAATTGGGTGTTGTGGGAGGTAGCAGCAATGAGGTGTAGCATAGTATCAGCAGGAAATGGTGGAGGAGCTGCTGCACACTTTGATTTAGCTTGAGACCCAGCAAAGCATCTGTTTGTAATCCATCTCTCCAGAACTGTTTCCTCAGATTATGTTTCCGCTCAGTGTTTCTTTAAACTTTGCTGTAATATTTCTGGTGCTCGTCTTCACCTTCAGAGCCCTGATCCTCAAAAGTGATCCAGTCAGAGATTGCGATGTGATGACAGTCTATAGTGGTATAGTGAACATCGTAATGAACACTTCTTCTACAAGTCAAGATCATCTTAACACTAAGATGCTTTTGGGGAAAACACAAAGGCCCTAAATTGTTTGCTAAAGGAGTTGGTTTGATTAAGGATTTGGATAAACTCTTAAATCTAAAGTACAACCAAAAAGGTGTTATTTGGAGCCCTACCATGGAAGAACTGCTTATGGTTCCCTAAAGAACTTTTAAGGAGCTTTTTTCATAAGATATATGACTAAGAAAAACTTCAATTTCCGCATGGTGTAAAGCATATTTAAGGGAAAAAAAAATATATATATATATTTTTTAAACGTTCCACCTACCTGTTCCTCAAATTTGAACAGTCATCAGACATCTCTGATTTATCATCAGACCATCCTTGACCCTGCTTGGACTGGTCGTGATCCATCAATACAGCAGCTGAGAGGCTTTTGAGAGTGGCATTTGCATTGGCCCTGTTTATGGTCGGGGGGGGGGGGTATATCTTTGAAAGACCGCCTTTTGCTTCAACGTTTTGTGCATTCGTAATAATTTATGACTTTCCATTCATCATGAAGACAGCAGGAACCACCACTATCAAACCTCGCACATTGGCTGTGAATACCAAGGCCATTGGGGGGCTGCATGGGGTGCGTTGCCTTGAATAGTGCATGAAGAAATGAATCACAGAGAGGTCAGCATAGTCGTTTAGAGGAGCAGAACAGGGCAAGCTCCAGTGAAGTAAAATCCGCTAGTATTGATGTTTCTTTCACACTGCTCTCACTGGCTCTTGACAGTAGACTGGATGTGTTTCCACACCTTTTTGAAAATTTCTTCTCCTTTTTGTTCCAGGCATTTCCATCCTGTTACACTGTGGAGGGGTAATTGATGTGTTTCTTCCAGCGCGAGACTCAACTTTGCAATAGAATAAATATTCAGCAGCAGGTCATAGTATTAAACATTAATAAGCAGACAAAATAAAAAAGAGAGAGAGAGAGAGAGACCTTTGTTTGAACTCAGCTAAAAGGCAAACAGCGGTTTGCTAACCTACGTTTGGCTGAAGTGTCATCACTCGCTGGACTTTGAAGTCTTTTTAAGTGGTTGTGGAAGCTGACAGGCGCTATGTGCTTAAGTCGATGGCAGCGTTACCCTTAAGAGTTGTGCTAGCAAAGTAAATCACAGGAAGTCCTTGCCTCGGCGTGTCTCACAGTGCCGTATTCTGTTAGATCAGGTCCAGCTGCAAAGCCAGACGCTTATAATACTCTTATGAAGCATTAAAATCAACTATATTGCATATATAGCATTATAAAATTCTTATGAAGCATCGTAAACCACTGGCTGCTCATTATTTAACTATAACAGGACTTTAATTAGAGTAGTATACATCATCTTTGCACATCATTTATTGGGAGGGCCTTCAGTCACATGTCTTGAGTCAGACTTGAGTCACAGATTTGATGACTCATCTGTTTCACAAAAGACTCCAGCATCATGATTTGAAAAGACCTGAGACCAGAAAAGGAAGTGGCACATTTGTGCAGAAAGGGAGATATGTATTATAAAAGGGTTTTTTCCGGAAAGAAAAGAAACATTTTTTACATGTCTTTACATTGAAACTCAAACGACAGCAAATGAAAGTACATTTAAGAACCTCATTAAAGTTTTAAGAACCTCCAATATAAGGTAAAGAATGATACAGCTGTTTAGCATTAATACCTCCAGGCTTGTAACAAAAAAAAAAAGAATTGCAGCCACTGATAAATGACCTTTTGGGGTAATATTTCAAAGCTAGCCAACATCAGATCGAAGTTTATTAATATTGGTGCTAAAAAAAGAGGCTGCTGTGTTGGGGAAAGGGTCTACATACAGAGGTTAAGGTGGTAAACTCTGGTTTTCACGAACAACAGCAGTTTTAAACGATAAAGTAGTAATGGAAATGTTTTTGGAAAGATATGGGAACGATGCCTCGTTCTTTATTACCCCTCTCTCAAAGTCAACAAGCAGAAGGGCATAAAAGTGTGTGAATTAACAAATGTGGCCCAGAAAACCTCTCACAGGTTATTGCCACCAAAAAAAAGAAAAAGAAATGCCTCATTCCTTTCTCTGAGGACATGCAGCGCAATCCAATACCTGCACTTCATCCGGCAGCCAATTGGAGAAAACGCAAGTGTAAATACGATGTCACTCTCCACTTTCCCCTCGTCCTTAAGGCCCGCGGCGCTCGAGGCAACAGCTTCTCCATCTAATTACTATAGTCGGTGACAGCGTTGTAGCCTGGTAATTTGATTTATATTGAGTTATACAAGGAATGGATTAGCGGCTTATAAAAAATGCATAGCGCGAGCCCGCGCAGATGCTGCATTTGTCAAAGCCCTTTATATTCCTTTAACATCTGCCCTTTGCGTGCTGCTCCAAAAAAGCAAGCTAGAAAACTTCCTCGACTGAGTACTGAGATATATAGTGATGAATAATAGTTACAAAATCCTCACATTGTTGCATGGAAGCCTTTGCAGTAACTGTCCATTTTTCACATAGTATTAGCAATAATAAGCAATAATTCCTCTTCTGATATATTCATTCATTCTTTAGGGCTGTGGTTCTCAAAACTTTCCTCACGGAACCATAGATTGTGCACCTTTGGGAAGTTGGGTTGGAGCAAAAATGTGAACAGTGGTTCTCAAGCCTGTCCTCAGCGTCCCAGAGATAGTCCACAATTTGGTAAGTTGGGTTGGAGCATAAATGTGGACAGTCTATGGTTCCCTGAGTAGTGCTTTGAGAATTTGCTTTGCCCTAAAGAATCAATGGGCAGATCAATCAAGGAGTCATTGCTAAGGGTGCTACTGTTATGTGAAAAATGGGCAGTGACAGCTTCTATGCAACTATGTGAGGACCCTGAGGACAGGGTTGAGAACCACTACGTTCAGGAATCACGAGTGGTTCTTCCATGCCATCATGTATAGAGCCTGTTTTTGCACCTTTATTTTAAAAAAGTAGGTAGATAGATATAAACTAGTAATGCACAGGTTAGGGTTTTTGTAACCCACACCCACCTGACCTGTTAAAAAAGCTATTAGCCAGCCTGACCTTCAAAAACATTTAATAATCCACCACTCAAACCCAGCCCGGCCGATAATGGCTCTGCAAGTAAGATCCCACCCACAGCAGCACAAGTTTCCATTAAGCCCAACCAGCAACCCATAGGTTATAGTTCAGTCCAGCAGTCACTACTAGACGCTGTTTTGTTCCAGTGAAGCCACACATAGCTTTACGTTAAGTGGCATCCATTTGATTTTGTCTCATCCCATTCTTTGGGATGACATGAATCTTTCCATTACCGACGGAGGATTTTGAATGTGTTTCAGTTCCGTAGCTGTCAATACATTCGCATACAGAAGACCTGCTGTGCCTCAGTTCAGGGTTATCTTTCAGTTTCCCTCCGCAATAAGTGCTTTATGATACAGGAGGTGCCACACTTGAAGGATCCATGGCCCCAGCTGATCACTGGCAGAGCGCAGACAGCTGCAGATTTCCCCAGCTTAGTGTCGGCCTGTGTTCCCGGCACAGCCATTCGAGCTTATCACCTGAATATAGATCACTTCATTCCGGTCTGTATAATAGACTGACAGGGGTACCAGAAGAGAATGGCTCCTCTGTCTGAGAGGCCTGAAAGTTTAGGAAACCGTAGGCAACCCATAATGTATCCTTAGACTAGAGCTAATATAGTGATTTTTTTGGGTTATATCCAACAGACAAAATCATTCAATTCATTTTGGCCCATTTCTGTTGGTCAAATTTGGAGTGTGGGTAGCATTAAGTTACACAAGTCATTATTTAAGCCTAAAATAACAGACAAGTTCAGAAGACTCTTTGCTGGTACTTGCAATAAAGAGAAGTCACACTCAAAAACCTCTGTTGCAAAACTTTGATTGTTGTTTCGAGTCATGAACACTATTAGCACCCAGCAGAGCTTTGGCCCTGAAGAAAATGAGTTCTAGCGCGATTCGTACAACTGCTGGGCTCTTAGCGGTAATATTTCCATCCTAGAGCAATCTCATTTTAAAAGTCCCATTAAAGAGGTTTCATTCCGTTCAGGTTTAGGTGGTGTTTCATTGCTGTTACTCACTGATGAACTCTCAAGTGCATTAACGCACAGCAAAGGAACCTGTGCTAAATTAACTCCAGCAAGCATCAAACCAAGTTTCTGCTTTAGAAATGAGGACATTACTGCCCAGGTATTTCTTGCCCTTTCCGCTGGCGAAAGCTTGGTTATATGCATAAGTGCTCACATTGAAGGTACCTAGAGGGACCACTTCTGTTTAAAGCTTTTAACTGATAGATTAGACACTTCCTTCTTCCATACATTTCATAACTATTGGTTATTGCTGCGTCTATCCTGTGTCAAACAGAACAGGATCTCTATTTGAGACTTGGTTCCTCTCAGCGTTTCCTTTTCATACACTTGGGGATTTTACTGATTTGAGCATCAGGTCCTCTCTGTAGTACTTTTGAGTCTTGGTTGCTCTCAGGCCTCCCTAAGTGTTTGTTCCTCTCACAGTTTCTTCGTTATTTTCTTACTGAGGTTCTCCTTTGAAGTATTGATTCCTGTTAAAGTTCGTTCCTCTCACTGTTTTTCCAACATGCTTTTTGTGTTTGTTACCTGAAAAACTATTGGTTCCTCTCAGTGGTTCTTCTTTATGCTCTTAGGATGTTTATCCTTTTGAGTATTGGTTCCTCTCAGTGGTTCTTCTTCATGCTTGTGGATAATTTCTCTTATTCTAAGACTTCTGTTTGTACACTTCTCATGTTACTCATGTTAACTGCACCTGCTGAAATATCATTGCGTTATTAATGTTTTATCCTGAGTGTGAGGCCAAAACCGAGCTGTTCTGTAAAGGTACGTGGACAGGGAGACCAAGATAAGCATGTGTGGGAGTAGAAGGGGCCTTTAAGGTCACTGATAGCAGAAAAAATGTCTTTGCATCTGAGCAAGAACAATAATTTTATGGGGTATATGAATGTTTTCTTCTTGATATATTAATGGATGTTCATTTATATGCATATAGTAAGAGTTGTGCACCCTTTTAACCTCAAGGTCTTTTAAGGAAGTTAGCTCCCTGTGGAGTTGTGGGCTTGCTCGGCATCATCATTTTTAACCGTGGAGGAATGTTTGGACCTATCTCTAACTGACCGCAGATGCAAATTTGGTAATGGCCACACCAATCCATTGAGTTCTCAAGCAATGAGAAATTGGCACCCTGGACTTTACATGTAGATTACCTGTGTTAGTATTTCTGGTCTTGGGAGTCTTCAGAGACTTCTGTAAATAGATCGGAGACCCCCCAGACTCATGAAAATAAAAATCCTCCCCTGACAGGGAAGCTGAGCCTCTGCTTTTTATTGAAATAGATTATTGAACCCGAGGTGGAAAGGGGAATTAAATTAATTGAATTACTTGAAATTGCTACCCACAGTTTAACAGATGTAGCAAATCATCACTCCAAAGAAGCCCTACGGCATCACTGGTGTTGGAGTATGTTGGTCAGTACAAAGTATTGGTAGTTATAGAGAAAAAGAAAGAGGAGGGACAGGTTGAGTGGTAAGAGAACATCAAATAAAGGCATAGAGGTGCAGACATAGAACAAGAGATGCTGTACACCTTAGAAGCTTACATGGAGTGAGCGAGAGATGAAGAGAGAGAGAGAGGTGTCCTATAACGAAGAAATAATTAGATCGAAGAGTGTGAGCTTTGGGTGGTATTAAAGGGTTTTGGTGGTCTCGGTTATGAGGAGAGGATGAAGGGGTCAGAGCAAACAAGCATGTCTGTTTTTCTCCCCCTCTGTATTACTTTTATATGTGCTGCCTTCTCTATTTTTTCTTTTCTTCTTGCTTTGGCTCACTCTGTATCATGTCCATTCCCAACACATTATTGTTGCTTCACATTGACATTTAGGATATATATATATATATGTATATATTAGGGCTGGGAAAGCATTATTTATGCATTATTTACTTAACGCTGACAATTATTTTATCGCACGGTAGTGCAGGTTAATATAATAAAATCCTTTTATTGTGAAAGTTTGGTGCTTTCACCAAAGTAATGCGAGCGTTGAGCTATTTAATATGGACAAAAGTGATGGGACACCTAACCCCCGCAAAAACCAGCAGACACGTACAGCACTCCCATTACTTTTGTCCATATAAGACGCCTGACCATTACACCAAACGTGACTTTAACACTAGAACGGCTGAAAACTAGTTATAACGGCTGCGTGCCCAGTTTCGCACAAGACGCTTCCTGATACGACGCTGCTGCAGTTTGTTCTGGCTTTTAGTCCTGCAGCCGTCGGCAGACACAGCAAGGGTTCAGAGTCAGAATCAGAATCGCGTTTATTGGCTGAGTTTGTGAGCGAACAAATCCAAGGAATTTGATTCCGGTTGATGGTGTCTCTCAAGCACAACAGTACAAAACAACAATGATATGTAAAGATACGTGTACATGTACACCTCACCCAAATGTCTCTTACAGAGCATGCTGCTGCTCCAATAGACCAATAGACGCGATCCTGATTCTGATTCTGATTAAATTATGTCAATTGATGCTGTCAGCCATTCTAGTGTTAATAACACTGCATTCAGATACACAGACTTTCATATGGAGTTGGTCCCTTTTTGCAGCTGCTATATATATATATATATATATATACACACA
>JBBPCY010042071.1:0-13498 GCA_037974405.1 Brachyalestes nurse
CCCCCCCCACTCCTCCACACAATGACCGAGACTTTGCACGCGCGCACCAACACCCTGACACCTTAACCCTTAGAAGGTCTTCGGGTGTGTGGGACCCATTCTCAGTTTTTAGCTTAAGAAAAGTGAGTGGCATTTCTATTCATAAATGTGATTTAACAAAGGTAAAGTGAACAAATGTTTTGTTTATATTACTTGCAAATGGGATGAAGTAAACATCTGCTGAGAAGTTTGACAAAAAAGGTTTGAATATGTGGAATTAAAAGCCCCAAAATGCAATAGGTCCACCAGACCCAGCAGGACTTCCTGTGTAACCAAAACCTACCCAATACCCCAGCAGGGTTAAGATCACTGCAGACTAAGTTTACCCTTCATGGGGACGCTGTTCCCTAATGGCACAGTCCTCTTTCAGCAGAATGATTCCCCCACACTGCAAACACTGTTCAGGAACATCACAAAGAGTTCAAGGTGTGTCCAGACTCCCCAGATCTCAGTCCGATCAAGCACTGTGGGACAAACTAGTCTGACCTATGGAGGCCAAATCTCACAGCTTACAGGATCTGAACCACAACACCTTCAGAAGTTCTTGTGGAACCCAAGCCTGGGTCAGGGCTGTTTGGGCAGGTTAAGGCAGGAGTAGAGAGAGTTAATTGTGTGATGTATTAGATTCTTCATTTATCTTCCCTCAGTTTGTCCTCCACTGGGGATGGAGTCCCATCGTGTGGACTCTGACCAGCTACTGACCTCATCCATGAGTCACCATCGCTATGGGCCTCAGCGGGCACGTCTGAATATTCAGGTAAACTCTCAGATCTGTTATCCGTTATGTGCATCTGTGTTTCCTAATTACACTCCTTGAAAGTAATCAACCACATCTTCAGCTCTGTGTTGGCTCTTATCTGGCAGGCGTCTGGAGATGAGGACGACATGAATGGAGGAGCGTGGTGCGCGAACCAGGACGACAAAGTCCACTGGATTGAACTGGATGCTCGGACACTCACTGAATTCACTGGGGTCATCACACAAGGCCGGGACGACCCTATTGAGTGAGAAAACTGAATATAAAATATACAGATAACAGTTAACATAGTTAACTAATTGTACAGGTTATTACTAATGATTTATTGATTTTGGTGGATCCAATCATAGTTTATATTCGGCCAGTTTTAATAGGTAATGTTCTGCAAACTAAATTGCATACATGATACACTTGCACATTTCTAGTTTGTTTGTTTACCAATATAAATAATGTTATTTGCCCTTTGATGTGCAAAACTATTGAAAAATTATCTTTCTTTTTGAAGAAATCACCCATTTAGCACAATGAGTATCAATGTTATGACATTTTGGCACAAGTGTATCATAAAGATGCATTACATAGCAGCAAATATAAAAAAATAAGCTGGTTTATTGCTGATTGCATGTTTGGACCAAAAATCTACCAGATGTAATTGTGCATCTCTGGATTTTACTTTAATAAAAGGGTGTAACTGTAGTAAAATAACTGCAATGTATAGCTCATCATGGCTTTTTGGTTTATATAATATACAGTGAGCTCTAAAAACAAATGCATTTATCCAATGAATAGTGGGTTCAAGTTTCAAGGTTCAAGGTTATCAGTAACTGTGAACACATACTTAGTGAGATGAGACTTTTCTCCATGGACCACAGTGCAATGCATAGCAACATTCAACAAAGTGCAAGTTGACAACACAAATAACACAATAAATAAACACTGCAACAATATAACAGTAATGTAATGTAATAGTATAGTGTGAATAGGACATGAACCTTCCAGAATGACTAGTGTTGCACCATAAGTATGATATTGCACAGGAGGCACTTAGCAGCCTTAAACAAAGTGCAAGGGATGTCAGAAACAATACAATAAATGAACAAAATAGTAATGCAAGAATAGTGTGAATGGGATGGATATATATAAATACCACAGAGGACAAAAATAAATTGCTGGGTCTCAGAAAGATGTGAATTATGTGTTCTGGAAAGGTGAATGTGAGCTAATATATCTGTGTGCTTTTAGAAATGACTATGTGACTTCGTACTACGTGGCCTTCAGCAACGACAGCAGAGAGTGGAATGTTCTCCATGATGGGTACTCAGAATGGGTAGGTTCTTCTTAATTACCCACCAACTGCCAATTAATAGGTTCAACTGTCCATCCCACCAGGTTCTCTCATATTTATAGTTTAGATTAAATTTAGATTATATAATTTGATTGGTTGACCTCATACAACAGTTTTGTTTTCCTACTTCATTATTCCAGTTTTGGGCAGTTGGAGCTGATAACTGGAAGAAGTTGCCAGTATCAAAACATACAATTAGAAACCATGTCCTTTGATCTCTTCGTTCCTGTACTTTTTTCTGGATCCTTTTCATGATGACACTCCTACTCATGTCATAATGATCTACTGTAGATAAGACAAAATCTCTTACTACAGCCCTTTCTCTTTTCGCAGACGTTCTTTGGCAACTCTGATAAATACACTCCTGCGATGTCTCAGTTCGCGGAGCCAGTGGTGGCGCGCTACATCCGCATCCTGCCTCAGAGCTGGAACGGCACCATGTGCCTGAGGATGGAGGTCATGGGCTGCCCTGTGCATGGTAAGATGCCACCCCTTATTTCCTAATAGTCCTCAGACTTGTATTTTTAAGAAAATTTGGAGGAAATCTGAAGGCTTCCGGAAGGACTTTCAAAGACTCTCATTTTCAGTCCAGTCCCTGAACCTGACCAGCTTCAGAGGAATGTTTTTTGTTTGTTAAGCCACACAGAGCAAAGCACATCTAATTTAAGGCCTGAACCAGTGAAGAAAGGTGCTGAATGCTGAGTTGTTGGTACAATTTTATCTAGGCTCCTTGTATCTTTAGGCACTTTTCAGGCAGTAGAACATTTATTCCTGTTTCTCCCATTTAATATACGTAATATGTCAAAGATAAGACCGTTTGATCAGCGTTTGATCAGCATGAAAAATGAAAGAAATATAAATAATAAGGGGTGGCTCAATACTTGTGCACGGTACTGAATGTACAATATAGCCGGCGAACAGATACAGTAATATACTTAGTAAACTACTTATTAATATATTATATAATTGTTAAACTGATGATGTTTCATTGTTTATTACTATTCACATTTAGAGGTCTGGAGTAACTGTCATATCACTGTACATTCGGCCCACATTGCATAGTTGTTCATTTGTACTGTACATATTTGCAAAAAGAAATTTTACAACTTTAGAACTGCATTTTTCAAATGAGAGACCTAGGAAGTGTAACAAAACCAACCATAATAATTGGTTTAATTAAAGTAGGTGCTTTGGATTGAACAGTTAATAACGGCCAACCTGTCAATCAGATCCCCTCAGCCAGTACCAGAGTCAGAATGAGGTGACCGCTAAGGATGACCTGGACTACCGGTACCACAGCTATCAGGACATGGAGAAGGTGAGGTGGTCAGAGTGATACTTGAGTGTAAGCCATGTGTCATAATAATAAAGTGAATGTTATTATTGAGAAGATACTCAATATATTTCATTATTGGTCTTATGCTGTGAATCATTCTGCATCAAGTAAAACCAATATGCAAATTTTATAGTTATGAGAGAGAGAGTAACTGGATCTTGATGAGTCCTGTAGTCTTTAATGAGAAATTCATTCAGTCATTAATTAATAATACTGTTGATGTTGTTGTTGCAGCTGTTGAAGTCAGTTTCAGATGAGTGTCCCAACATCACCAGGTTCTACAGCCTTGGCAAAAGCTCGAAAGGTCTGGAAATGTATGCCATGGAGATCACAGATAACCCTGGGATCCATGAGACAGGTGGGAAACTCCAGAAACAGAGCAGTTTGGTGGAATCTTGCCAAAGGGAATGTGAGGGACTCTCTTTTAGTGTGAATACAGGGAATGATGATGTGGCATGGGCTCGATGTCAAAGTTTGGATAGTTTGAGTACCTGCAGTTGATTATGTAAATGTATGGAAATAAGTCCTGAATGTAAATATTCTGCTGCATTATTCATCCTCTTAGTGGAATAAACTCTGACAGGTAATTTCTAAACCTAAATGCAAACCCAAAGCCCATAATCTTCAAAAAACCCTGAAGTTGTATCACGTTGGCG
The DNA here is from genome assembly GCA_037974405.1 of Brachyalestes nurse. Classification (NCBI taxonomy): domain Eukaryota; kingdom Metazoa; phylum Chordata; class Actinopteri; order Characiformes; family Alestidae; genus Brachyalestes; species Brachyalestes nurse. The sequence continues at coordinate 4,134 of JBBPCY010042071.1, forward strand.
TGCTTTACAGAACCAGTTTGAAGGAAAGTTTGAAGTAGCCAGAGGTGATTATGTAAATTTGTGAGGTCATGATTGTATTCTCTCATTCTTATATGTTTGAAAGTTGAATGAACACTGAAACCCACCTGTTCCCTTTCTGTCTAGGAGAGCCGGAGTTCCGCTACACTGCTGGTTACCATGGTAACGAGGCTCTGGGCAGAGAGCTCCTGCTGTTGCTCGCGCAGTACCTGTGTAAGGAGTACAAGGACGGCAACCCGCGGGTTCACCGCCTGGTGGACGGAATACGCATTCACCTCGTACCCTCACTCAATCCTGACGGTCATGTCAAAGCTATCGAGAGGGTGGGCAGTCCCTTTTAAATCGGCATGTTCCTGCAAAAGATAAATGCATGCTTCTGTCTGGGAATGCCACAGATTGTTATACCTAACCATCCGATGTTGCAAAACTTTTCTGAATCCCTCTCCCTGTCTCAGGGTTCGGAACTGGGCAGCTGGACTTTGGGTCACTGGACTGAAGATGGTGCTGACATCTTCCAGAACTTCCCAGACCTCAATAGTGTGTACTGGGATGCAGAGGACAAGGGCATGATACCCAAACTAACCCCAAATCACCATGTGCCCATTCCAGATGGCTACCTGGCTGAAAATGGACCTGTAAGAATAACGTACTAGAGAAATAAAGGATGTTCTCGCTTGTAAAGGACATGTAATAGTAACATGGTCCAAATGTGCCTACCAAGATATTTTTTATAGTTATTTAAGTTGACAATGTTGTTAAACAGCTGTAAAACAGAGCAATGTTGTTTGTAATCAGATGCCTGTGATGTTGTTTAGGTAGCTGTGGAGACACGAGCTCTGATCTCCTGGATGGAAAGCCACCAGTTTGTCCTAGGAGCAAACCTGCAAGGTGGTGAGCGAATGGTGACATACCCATTTGACATGCGCCGTCTCACCAAGGAATCTGAGGAACGGGAGAAGAAGTTAAATCCCAGGGCTGGACGACGCAAGCGCCAGTACGAGGAGGAAGAGGAACCTGAACCCAATCCTTACCTCCACATTGGGTACCATCAGGAGAGCTATGGACACAACCAAGGTTACAATCAAGAAAACTATGGCTACCACCAAGAAAACTATGGCTACCACCAGGAAAACTATGGCTACCACCAAGAAAGCTATGGATACCATCAAGAGAACCCAGAGTACCAACCAGAGAGGCAAGGATACGAGCAGGAGAACCAAGGGTACCACCACGAAAGTCATTCTGAGGGATATCATGAAGGGTACCATGACCCAGGATATCAGGAGGGTTATCAAGAAGGAGACAGGGAGGGTACATATGGAGATGGAGAGGCAGAGGAAGAGATCAGGATGGTTGAGGACCAGTCGCTGTTCCGCTGGCTGGCCATCTCTTATGCCTCCACTCACCGCACAATGACAAACACTTACCGGGGTGGTTGCCACACTGAGGATCCAACAGGTGGGATGGGAATTGTTAACCGTGCCAAGTGGAAGCCCATTCCAGGAAGTGAGTATTTAGGACATTTTTGCAATCGTTTAATTGGTGCAATAAAATGTGTTTCTGTCATCTTGTATTGCATTATTCATACCAGAAATGTTCTGTTTCATTCTCTCATTCATGTTCAGGCATGAATGATTTCAGCTATCTGCACACTAACTGCTTTGAGCTGTCCATCTTCCTGGGCTGCGATAAGTTCCCCCACGAGAGTGAGCTCCTGAGAGAGTGGGAGCACAACAGAGAGGCTTTGCTCACCCTCATGGAGCAGGTAAGCTGGTTACCACAGCTTCCTCCATCAATCAGACTGTAGCTCGACTACAGTGCTATTCAACTCCAATTCTTTAACGTTTAATATTAGCCATATATTTTGGATTGATCCAAAAATATTGTTGATAGCACTTTTGAAACTGCCATTGTTACCAGTTCTTTGCATCTTGGGTGACCTTCCAATTAACTTTTGCAGGTGTATCGGGGGATAAAAGGAGTCGTGTCCGACAAGGAAGGGACCCCCATTCCGAACGCCACAGTGTCTGTGGAGGGAGTCAATCACGATGTTACCACAGGTGAGACATGAGACTTTCTTGACGTCCATCAGCGTAAGTAGAGGATATCCTTGGTAAGATTTTACTTGAATAAAAATGTAGGTGCACAGTTTGTAATTGTACTTGAGTTGTACTTGTTGTGGAGACAAAGTACAAAATGGCAGATGATTGACCAACTGGAAGGGATGTAATAAAGTTTCTAAATATTGTTCTAGAAGCTTTTACCTTCTTAGTAAGCATCAGGGAAAACTGCTTGCCTAAATCACTGCAGACTGGCTCACTGCTGTTGTCCCCTCAGGTGAGGCTGGGGATTACTTTCGTCTGTTGAACCCTGGTGAGTACCGCGTGACGGTGCGTGCTGAGGGCTATTCCTCGCTGACCCGGTTATGTGTAGTCGGCTTTGAACCTGGCGCTACCCCTTGCAACTTTGAGCTCAATAAATCCAACTGGGACCGCATCAAGCAGATCATGGCTCTTCACGGCAACAAGCCCATCCGATTGATTACCCCTGGAGGAGGCCATCACTATGTGTCCCGGGGGAGCGGAGGAAGGTCCAGCATCAGTAACCGAATTCTTGGCGCCGGTGACGGAGACGGCTCCAAAGCCCGTCTGCGAAGGTTACGGATGATGAGGCTTCGTCGCCTGCGGCAACAGAGGCTGCTGGCAGCCCAAACAACCACTACGACATTACCCCCAACAACTACCATGCCAACTACCACAGTACCTCCAACCACAGAGAGCACCACACCATGGTATGACTCCTGGCTTCTGGAGGAGCTTCCTGAGGAAAATCCCACCCAACCTGAGCTCGAAATCACGGACTCACTCGACTACAACTACAGCTACAAGATTGATGATTACTGAGGGTAGGAGGTGCGCCGTGGAGAACACAGAGTACGCACCAGCTTCTCCTTCTTTCTTAAAGGACAGATGATTGACCATGGACAGTACATCCCCTCAAATAAAATAATAGGTTCCAGAGGAGGGACACACCCATCATAGTCCAGTATTCCCAGTTCTACTCCTCAAGATCTGACTTGGTCAAGTTCTTCTAAAAGGTTAAATGGTTGGATCAAGTTATTGGGGGATCAACAGTGCAAGAAGGTAGATCTCAAACTGGAGAGTTGGTGACCACTGATAGATGCACTTCAGCACTGTGGTCATATATATATTTGAATACATCACAACACCAAAGGTAGGCTTTGGTCCACATCCCTGCTCCTGGAGATTCAATTTCCTCCAGTTTTTAGCTCCAATTGGTATCTTCCAAATCTGATCCAACCCCCTATGACCTTTGTCCATGAATCAGGTGAATTAGATCTGGATGTGGTACATCATCAGGAGGAGGGTTGGTGACCATGACATTAAACCTCAGAGACCCTCAAATGCAGAATAACACTTTTTTTAAAGCACTATATTTATACCTACTTCTCATACATAATTAAAACTACGAACAGACTACACGCTAAACTACATCATACAATAATTTGTGGTGAAAACAAGCACACTGCACACTGCCACTGACAGTTTGAAGCACTACTTTTATAAAACATCAGAAGCTGTTTGCCTGCTTTTAGCGCCCACTTGTGGAGAACCTTCAGGTGACAAGTCAGGTCCATGAGGTTTATGTTTAGTAATAAAAAATATTACTACAAGCACTAGGTGTAGAGAAAAAATTGTGAACATAGTCAAAACACGTTTTTTGCATCTGATCAGATGGATGTGAACACAATTACATAGACTTTGTGAAACTCGCCATTATAAAATTTCATAATTAAAACCCACAATTTCTAATTTGCAACATTTTTCCAAAGGTATGTCTTATTAAATAGTTTCAAGGCAAACATCACTCACTAATGCAAAGCACTTATCTTATGAAGAACCAAAAGCTATTTGAAAGCCTAATGGCACCCCTTATGGAGAATGTTCTACCTGGTAAATGTGAGCAAGTTAGTGGGTGCATGACTGCTGTGCTTTGCATCTAAAAATAAATCAGTGCAGGAGTCTCTGAGGGTTAAACCCATCGGCACAAACACCAAATCCACAAGTTATGGAGGGTCACTTATTGCTGTTACATCTTTAGGTTTTGGGCTCAGAGCACCTCTACCATGGTGGTGGATTGTTGCAGTGGAATTGTTTGTTGATAGCAGTAACAGGTAACAGATGTCATGGCCTGGGGATGGTCTATAAGCAAACCTCTCATTCACCCACTCCTCTGCATCTGGCACAGTATTCCACCTAAGCTTTTAGTCTTAATCATGTTTATCCCTGTACCCTGTAGACCAAAGCAAGATCTCTCTGGTCTCCTGTGATTATTTCATACAACAAATCAGCCTGTTCTTCACTGGGCACTCACTTCAGAGACTTCTCCGTCCAGTCTTTTCTATCCACCCACCTCCTTCCCACTGAAGAAAAGGAGAATGTTTGTACAAAAGTGACTTTATTTACATTTCTCTCACACAAGTAAACAACCCTTTCTGCACAACATCTACAGGAGAGATTTTCATAGTCCTCAGGGTTGAGTGACTGGAGGTAAAGGACTTTACTCATCAAATAAAGGCTTGTTTAAGTATTTTTTTTCCAGTTTGCTGTATTTTAACTCAGACTATCCAACACTGACAAAAGACCCAACAAAAGCATGTTTTTGTTCGTATGCCTCAGTAGATGAGTTTTGGCCATAAGAGTTATATCTTATATCAAATTATATCTGGAGTGGAGCTAAACATCATTCGAGGCCTCGACCGTTTCCTTCTTTTTAAATTATACATCAAAAGTGAGGGCGGCTTAAACTAGACGTGTGAACTACTAGAAGTGCTGTGTTTTGATCAAGTGGAAATATAGTTATTCACATGCATACATAATTTAGACAGCCAATAACCTGGTGGGATTTTGAAACAATCATGCTAATTAGCTTACAAATCATAGTTGAAGTATTCTCCAGTATTAAATTCATTCTACTGGTGAAGTTAAAAATACTGAATGTAGCTCTTTATATGAGAGAGTATTTAAGAATTCACTCACCAAAGCTGCCTAACACTGAGGACCAATAGTCTGAGGCACTTCAAGTAACATTTTTCGGGGAACAACAGATTACATCCATGAATTTTGTTATTACTGGTTGCTTTTCCCACACAAGCAGGAGGTAACAGTTGACACTACATGGGTGTTCTCCAAGGTTATGCATGTTGCTGTGATGGTATAAGAGCTCAGTGGCTGATGTTCATCTCGTTGTCCTCGTCGTCTTCAGCCGAGAAAGAGGAAAAGCTGATGGGCTCGCACTCGAGCGTTCGCAAGTTCAGCAGACAGGCCGTCTGAGTGGTGCTGAAGTCCGGGACGGCCACCAGCAGCACGTCCTGCCCGTCTGATCCTGGTGGAGAGAAGGGGAATGGTGTTAAAATATATACACACACACACACACACAGGCCCCATCCCAGTGCTCACCCTAAGAACCAAAACCATTCCAGATCTGAAAGCAAATAACTGGGACAACAGTTTGGACTTGGTAAATTATTTACTTGGTAAATGTATTTATGTATTTATTCATTTTTACCTTTAATCCGTTTGGACTGATATGCTGGTGCATTTCCACTGAAGTAAACATGTGGGCATTCTGTAATGATGAAGGGATCCTTCTGGTAGAAAGGGTAGCAACCTGGAAACAGAAAAATCACAATTATTTAATTATTAATATTCATTACAATGTAAAGAGTGGTATGTGCATTATAAATATTTCTAAATGTATTTCTATGAAAGGACATTTTAGTAGTATATATAATTATCATATTACAATTGATCACAATTCATTGTTTAATTTTTAAATCAGTATCACGATTAAAACTAGTTGTATTTACACTTTAAACCTATAAAGCAAAAAGTATTCAAGTTGTTTGAAAATACTTAATTAGATAAAGAAAATGAAGTAACAGGTCATATTTGGTTATAAAAAAAAAAAAAAACAGAACAGCAGTGGAAGTGCCAGGCGTTTTGTACCCAGTGTGTCGGGGGCAGTAGGGGCGAGGTGGCGGAGGCGCAGGGTGCTCTCCAGGATCTCCAGGTGATCGTCTATGCTGCTGTACTTCACAATGTCACTCACGTTCTGTCCCGAGGTTCCCAGGAAACTGACACACACACACACACACACATCCTGAACTGTCCTACTCATATATACATATATGGACTGCCCACATTCTTGGAAATATATATTTACACACACACACACTAATCTCAAAAAGCTATTTATACATAAAACACACAAATTAATGAGTATATATTACTATATATAACTGGACAAATCACTAATATATATCTACTTGTTTCTTATTCTTATCTATTAGAATTCATAATTGATAATTGATCAAATTGATGATAATATAATTATCATCATTATTATTATTGTTTAATATTTTGCCCACAAACACCACAAAAAACCTAAATCCATTCCTTAAAAGTCTGAATTTGAGGGAACTGCACATGCCTTATCTGAATACCAGATTAAACATGAGGATGAGTCGGGACACCTGTATATCTGAGTCTGACTCACCGGACTCCGTCCATGGCGGCCTGGTAGGGGTTGGTGACGAGCTGCAGGGTGGGATAGGGCACAGAAAGGGGGAACATGCAGCGATGCAGGGGCTGCTGGGGCAGAGTGTAGTTAGTGGGGTCATACTCTCCCGGCATTACATCGACTGGTACGGAGGCCTGGAGAGGGCAAATCACACAGGAATGAGAAGTGAATGTCCAAACTTCAGAGTGGACTTTATAATCAAAACATAAACCACAAGTGAATGTACATGTGAAACAGATTGAGAGAAATAATACACTCACCACTAACTGCACTAGCAGCTCATCCAACAGCCTGATGGCCTCCACGCTGCCTGCCTGGGTCTTCTTAGTCAGGTATTTTGCCTAAAAAAAAGGAGGAGACATATTAGTATGTTACTGTATCTAATTATGCCAGCAATTAAATTTTCTATTTTATTATACCAAATATGCCTTATTATTACTATTATTATTATTATTATTATTAAGTCTTTGTTAGAACAGAAAAGACAGAGGTCGCATCAAGTATCAAAGGTGAAATTTAACAAGCAAACAGAGTCAAAACATTCATTTTATAAAGGACTGACTCACCATTAACTTTAAATAACTAATAAATAAACATTTATTCTGCTGATTGATAGTATTTACACCTGAAACTCTCCGTACTGCAACACCAGCCTCTTCTACGCACCTTGCTGGTGGAGTCTTTGTCCTGAGTGCTGTGACTGAGGAGGTTTCCAGCCAGCAGGACCCGAGAGATGGACGCTGCGCCGCTCTGCTCTCCCAGATCACCCAGGTGACCCGTCACCATGTCGATCAGCAGCTGCAGCCCCAGCATGCTGTCCGCTCTGCTCCCACCCAGTCCCAGCCCAGAGGCCAGGAGCACAAACCTGCCGTCACCATGGAAACAGGGTTTTGGAATGAGGTCAGAGGTGAAAACGTACAAACAAACGTCAAGATGGTGACCAAGTTGAAAGATTTAAATTGAGAGAGCTTAACACGCCTTTGGAGTCCACATTTCCATTGTCTGTAGCTCAAATAGAACCAAAGCCCTTTCCATAGAAAGATGCTGAGATGGTACATAACTTGCAGCAAGCTTTAATTTTCCAGATTCTGATGTGCAATTCTCTCCTCTTAGTTCTTGGCCGGTCATCGTCTCAAAACTGCGTTCATGTAGTCGAATCAGCAGAATGTTTTTCTGTCTTGTTTTTGTGGTCTTTTATTATTATTTGTAGTCTTGTTTGTAATGTTTCTCAGGATTCTTTAGCTGTGCAATGCAAACCTCTCTCAACTGACTTAGTGATGTCCTGGTTCACCTTTGCGTTTCTCACAGCGGTAAAGATACATTTGTTAGTGTCACATTGTCTATGACACTTTTCTGTGAAATGTATCTTTATCCCAAACAGACAGTAGTGTTTGTACTTTGTTGACTTCCTAGTAGTCAGTTTGTAATAACAGTTTATTTTTGCACAGAGAGTAAAAAAAAGCCTGTTTTCGTTTGATGTGATGACATTTCAACCAATCAGAAAGCAGTGATGCAGGCAACTTGGCTGCGGCCCAGCCATCAAGCAGCTGGGGTGCGGCTTGGGTTCGGGAAGCTTTATTTGTGATGAAAAATCATTTGTTTGTGGTACGGCGCGGTTTCTTGTGCAAGTGGAAAAGAGCCATAAAGTGACAGCAGTGTGGGGTTACCTGTCTGAGCTCAGAGGCTCTCTCTGTGTTTGTGGAGGAAGATCCGCCAGGCAGTGATCCTCCACCGTAAATTTACCATCATTCTTCTCAGCACCCAGGATCGCAATCACACTCCCTGTGGAAGAGTAAAGGATCATGAACACAGATACTACAGATGTAGTATATAACATTTAATACGCCAATATTCTGCAATTGCATTGAATTTATTCTTTTTCCACCAGAAGTCAGACTACGATGTCTGTGTGGTTGTGACTTCCAGTAGTGAGCGAACGCTGGAGCGATTAGTCTGCCGCTGCTCTCTGGAGATTTCTTCAGCCCTACTGTTGTTTTAGTCAAAGGAAAAGAACTGTACTTTACTGTAGTTGCCTTTTGCAAAATCTTATTGATAAGCTTTGATGAGAAGTAATAAACCTGGTGGTGCTGTGACTGTCAAGCTTCCTGTCTCATACCTAGTTGATGGCTTCCAGGCTCCTCCAGCTGGTAATTTCTGGCAACAATGCAGATTAACATGCTGCATTCCTGGATTTCTATTTCTGTTCCATTTTTGGTATTTTGTCTAGTAACACTGATACTAATACACAGCGGCAGAACTTTTTCAACTCCGAGCCACCACCAGCACTACACTCCCACCTGGACGTCCGTCATTTCCGTCAGAAGTGTATCCTCCATGGGTCCCGACGCAAATTTACTTTTAATAATCTTTCATAATCTGACTCTAGTGCCAGCAGTTTATTCTATATTACTTTAACTTATTATGCTGCATTTAATCTCTTGTTATAAACCACTGTATGTATTAGGTACCAAAATATGTCTGTTTATTGCTGCATGATCATTTTTCAACCTCTTTTACCTCCCTAGAATTAAACAACCTCTTACTAGAGCCCGACCAATTTATCGGCCGATATTAGGCATCGGTATCAGCATTTATAATGGCCGATAAATTAATATTTCAAAAATAAAATAAGAACGGACGAAACACCTTTCAACCATGTCATGAGTTTTGGCGTTGTATAGTTTGTCCACCAGAGGGCACTCTACACCGTCCCTGTTGGCAACACTCGTGTATAACGCGCCACA
>JBBPCY010042092.1:0-13495 GCA_037974405.1 Brachyalestes nurse
TGGATACCATATGCCTCTACCCAAGTTGCAGCGGATGTGCTCCTCTTCTCCCTGAGGCTCATGACAGGTTTGTATCAAGGCTGTAAATCTAGGTTCTGTGTGCCCTTGACTTAATGAGGCTTCTCCTCATAGATGACTGGAAATTTGAAAGGCCATCCAACCAGTACTTTCTGGGTGACTTCATAAACTTTGAAGCATTGATCATGCAGTTCAACCATGTACCCCTGCGTGTGCATGTGGACAGCTGCGTGGCAACTGCAGTCCCTGATGTCAATGCAGTCCCCAGATACCCATTCATTGACAACAATCTGTAAGTGGTCAAGCTACTTGTAAAGAGCAAATTGGTCAACTTCGTATGTTCTATATTACAGGAATTGGTGTTTGTGCTTTAAAAAGCCATTTCACCTACAAATAATGCTTGTGAACTCGTTTCATTGCAAGAACAGTTGTACTGAATATAGTCTGGTTTAGTTAATGCTTGAGTAGACTAACTACCGACTGTGCTGGCCACGCCCCCTCTGGGACCAGAGTTGTGCACCTCTAGCATAAATGATGATCCTTCCTCCAGGTGCTTTCTTGATGCCAGGATTACAGGGTCCAAGTCCAGATTCATGCCTCAAGCTCAAGCAGACAAGCTACAGTTTCAGCTAGAGTCATTCAAGTTCCAGCAGGACAGAACTAACTTGGTAAGTTCCCTCTGTTTGGTGAGCGCATGGTTAGCTGGCTAAAATGGACCCCTACCCTCTTTCTCTACAGATCTACATTGCCTGTTTCTTGAAGGCAACGGCGGCAGCTTCTTCCCCTGTTGATGCTGAGCACAAGGCTTGCTCTTTCTCTAGCAACGGGTATGTTGCTAAGTTTTATAATGCAGCATTTTTCAACCTGAGGGACAGATTCTCAGACAGATTAAAACCCAAGTAATTTAATTGCAAAACACAGCTGTGTTGTCCAAGACTCTGTCCATAAAACCAGCTCTGAGAAAGAACATGGAAGAGAAACTACTCTACCATAGGGTCATGCATTTGTCCTTCCATTGTTGATTGAGTCATCGGAAAGGAAGGACAAGATACCTGCCTCCTTTTAAATGGGTGCTGCTGGGCCACAATTTGCCCAATCTCTCTTCAGGAAACGGGAGGACACAGTGAACTGTCACCATCTGGACTTTAAAACTACACAACCACACTACACAGCTCACCTGCCCCACAAACCATATACCCACACTATCAGGCAGGTCAGGGTTAGGGATGGACTAAGTACTTTGTGTTGTGAACAGGCTTTTGCAAGTACCAAAGATTCTTGCTGTAAATGTATTAATGTATAAATGTAGGGGCTGAACTTTTTCAATAGGTCCATAAATATCACATAAAACAGAAATTTTAGAAAATTAAATATATATTGGATTACAAGGAGAAAGCCACTGCTCTTCAAGAACATTGCTCGCTGTGTAGTTTGCTAAAGGCCACAAGCCAAAAGGCTTTTTGCAAAATGTTTTGTGAATGGATGAGACCAAATATATAACTTTTTGGTGTAAATGAAAAGCATCATGTTTGGTGAAAGGAAAAGTGCCACAGGACACAGGTGAGGCAGGACACTGAGGGCTTCTTTGGTATGGGGATTATTGTCATGGCTTTGAAACATATGGGAATGATTCAGAGAGATATTGAAGATGCCTATGTGATCCTCTGAGCACACAACCAGCAATATCGTCTGGTCTGGCAGTCTTCCTTGTTTTGTCTCTAAGCAGAGCATTCGGTCATGTTCAGACAGAACACCTGGTTATTGGGGGCCTGAGATGTCTTTCTCGCTTCTATGTAATTTTGCGCTCCAAACTATGCTTAGAATTTTTTCTGCGCATCTGGAAGGGAGGCCTCACTGTACATTTCCAAATGGATTGTTCCTAATATTGCTTTCTTAACAAGTTTCACAAAGTGAGCAGTAATGCATTGCAACCTGCTTGGATATCATACGCCTCTACCTAAGTTGCAGAGGAAGTACTCCTCTTCTCCCTTAGGCTCATGACAGGTTTGTATCATTACTGAAATCTTGGTAGTGTGTAAACTTTACCTCAATGGGGCTTCTCTTCTTGGATCACTGGAAGTGTGAAAGACCATCCAACCAGTACTTTATGTCTTCATAAACCTTGAGGCATCTGTTTTGCAGATATCAATGCAGTGCCTGTAGATTTTGTGGCTCGAGTAGTTTGGTCTACAAGCACACTACATCTTTCTGCCCATTATCTGGGATGCTGAAAATGGGGTTTCACTGAATGTTAAGGACTAGTGTAACTGTTGGTGTACTATTCTCATCCCCCTGTGAGCAGCCCCCTCTTAACCTGACCAGCACAATTATGGTCCTGAAAAGACAGTATCCAACCAGGTAGTACTTGTCTAGTTGGTATGCTTGAACCAACTATGCTTAGTACTGGCCATCCAGGACCAGGGTTGTGAACCCATAGGACAATGAACCTACAGGTGCCCCCTTGATGCCAAGATCACAGGTTCAAAGTCCAGATTCATGCCTCAAGATCAAGCAGACAAGGTACAGTTTCAGCAGGAGGCATTCAAGTTTTAGCAGGATAGGACTGACTTGGTAAGTACCAGCTGTTCAGTGAGATCATGGGTGACTGTGTAAACCTGATTCTTTAGCTCCCTCTCCACATATCTACATTGTCTGTTTCTTGAAGACAACGTGAGGTTCTTCCCCTGTTGATACAGATCACTAGGTCTGCTCTTTCTCTAGTAATGGGTGTTGGAGCCATATAAAGTCTTCTAATATGTCTAGTAATGGCACTGATATGTATATGGAGTCCCCTGTGTTATAAAAGGGGGAATAACCATTTTGTAAAAGAAGGTGTGGTTAATTTTGTGTGTTGGAGCAAAACAGTTTTTTGATTTTCTTATTTCTGTATCTTCTGAATTTAGTTATTTTTTTTTTTATTTTTGCATTAAAGATTTTGAATGGACATTTATGTATGCGTTGCTGACTAAATGTTTCGAAGAATTGGGCGGATAATGGATCCGCGCCATAACAATGGGTATGTTGCTGAGGCAGAAGTGTTGTCATTCTTGGCCCATTTAAAGTTGAGTTAAAGTTGACTATGCTCTATGATAGAGTGACACTCACCAATAAACTAACTTGACCTCACTCTGTGCTTGTTTTTTTGGACTGTGTGTGATTATCATTTTTGGAGATTTTTGGAGATGTTTATCTAACCTAAATTTCCCCACTTACAAATCAACTTGCATCAAATATGCAAATATGTTTAGCATATCTGGGGCAGCTAGTGGTTAGGGAGTTGTCCCTGTGATTGGGAGGTAATGAGTTTGGGTGCTGCATTGCTGGCTGCCCACTGCTTCACTTTGGTGAATGGGTTAAATGCAGAGTAGTTCACAGAGTACATCAGCTTCTGTGTGGATAGCACTGTACCAGTGAAGTCCATATGCTGTTTCCCCAACAACAAGCCATGGGTCACCAAAAACAACAAAGCCCTCCTGAATGAGAAGTAGGAATTGTTCAGGTCAGGTGACAAGGAGGCAGCCAAGGAAGCACAGACGCGCTTGTCTGTGAGGTTAAAGGAGGGAAAGGACAGCTACAGGAGAAAGCTGGAATAAGGGCTGCAACAGAACAACAACAGCTATGTGTGGAGGGGCATCACCAGCTTCAAGACCAGCATTCATCCCAGCAGCAGCACTTTCCTTGGATGCAGAGAAAGCCTTTGACAGGGTTGAATGGGCTTTCCTATGGGCAGCCCTTTCGTCCTTTGGATTTGGCCCAGGCTTTATTTCATAGATTAAATTACCGTATAAACACCCCAAAGGTGCTTGCCTCTAGACCAAGAGCTCATGGGTTCCAATCCTACCTTCAGCAAATCACCACTGGGTCCCTTAACCCCAAGTTGCTCCAGGGAGGCTGCCCCCTGTATTTAGGGAATGGAATTCGCTTTGGATAGAAGCGTCTAATAAATGCCGTAAATGTAAATATCCATTCTGGGACAGAGTTCTTGATCTCGTGGGCAAATGGCTAGGCTTTACTTTACCCCTCAAACCCCGACTCTGTCTGCTAGGAGATAGAGCAGAATTACCAAAGGTGGTGATATACAGTTTAAGGCCGTGATAGTGGGACAATTCCTAATATAAAGGAATGGACAGATGAGATGGTGAAGACAGTTGGACAGATGTAATGGGAAACAAGATATGAGGAAAATGTGGGAAGGTTTTTGGGGCCAGGTATTTGAAGGATAAATGGCTGGGAGGCTGTTGTTTGTGAAATAAGGGCTATTTTAGTTTAATCTAACATGCTATAAATGTAGCATCACTAATTACAAGAAGTGTTTGACAGGAACATTTCAAGAACCAATAAGGTTTCAGCAAAGCCAGTGCCCTTCTGATCCTGCCTCTGGTTCCACTCATGACTTTGCAAAAAAGTTTGAGCACATGGATGCCAGAGCTTCTCTCAATGAAGTACAGTAAATGTGCATTTACTCTTTAAGATGTTTATGGCAAGAAGCACCACTATTCTCTGGGAAGAATCAAGCTTTACATTTAAATTTTTATGTAAAATGTTCATTAAACCGTTTGACATACTTTTATCAATTTCCCTTCAGTTCCTTTACCTTCCTAAAATAGGTCTTGAAAATAAAATGGCTAATAAAATGGAATCAACTGATTGAACACACTTTAAAGATGGAATACTGTATATCAATAAGCATTTCAACCTTCACCTGATGCCACGTCCTTTTTACCCAGCGGCCCCCAACATTTTTGGCGCCATGGACCAGTTTCGGTATAGATACAACTAAAAACAAAGTGTGTTTGTTTTTACTATTTTTTGCTAGCTGTGACCGAGACGAGCGTTTTTTTTTTCAAAATAAAAGATCTTTCAGACTCTGATAATCAATAAAATATTTTTATTATGTCTTTCTGTGCGGCCCGGTACCAAATGACTCATGGGCTGATACGAGCCCGGTGGTTGGGGACCTCTGCTTTAACCAATTCAACTGAACTGTTAAAATGGCATTTTTAAATAAACAACCTTAAGTGTTCTCTTGCCTTTAAAGCAAGGAAGCCCCAAATTTTGCGCCAAATGTGCTTTAATAGAGCCTTTTACTTTAAGGCTATAGCCATGAACCTGTTACAATGTGAAGACTGGCTCAGCTTTTACAGCTTTTACAAGATTTACCAGAATGTTGTCTGTAAAGCCTTTCACAGCTCACCTCTTTCTCGCAAACTCCAATGTGTTTAACATAAGTTAGCCGTCCTGCCTTAAAGCCTGCCCACTGAAAGGTTTAATGAGGATCAGTGGCAGGTTTTTGAGGCAGACATGCTCTTTCTCAGAGTCATGACCAAATAGGCAACAGTGTGAAATGTAATCTTTTAAAGATAAGGTGTTTTTTTCTGTTTTGAACTCTAAAGCAGAAATTGCAGCTGCAGTGTAAAGTGAATCATCACTAAGTAACCCGTGCTCAGTGGAAAGGCACAGTTGTTGTGAAACAAAATGTGCTGTTGCTGGATTTAACTATGCTCAACCATTCAGATTGCCCCTTCAGAAATTCCTGTTGTCTAATAGGGTATTTACTGCAATTGGACATAATTTAGTTTGATTTTAGTTGATTTAACCCTAATAGTTTGATTTAACCCTAATACTTGTAACAGTTGCATTAAGAACAATTCAGGTTTGGTTATATAATCTCAGGACAATGGTTTGCATTCATTGATTCATTGATTGTATAATTGGAAAATTAAACTAATAATTTGCAACATTTCATCTCCATCTGTATTCAATTTCAGTCCTGAATTGCACAGTGTTTCGGCTCATCGTGCGATGCATCAGTTAAATGAGTTGCTCAGCAAGGAGTCAAGAGGAGTAAAGTATTGTCACCTGTGAAGCATTTAATGACCGGTGCCACAGGTCTAGAAAATTGTCAAGCTAATTGGAAGGGGTGGAGCCACTAGTCTTAAAAAAACATTAAAATTGAGTGCTCAGGCTCATTTGTCATATGTCTAGGTTTTTGTTTCTTTTTTTTTTCTTTTTTTTAGAAAAGCGTGTGGAATAATGGGGTTAGATCAAGTTGGTGTTTTAGCACTGCTGTTTAGTGTACTCGGTTTTTCAGAAGCACAACGGCCAGGGTTGGTGGATTTGTCAACTTTGCAACCCCTCCAGTTAGTGCAAGCTGTGGGGCCAGTTGGTGCTGATGTGTCGTTACTAAAGGCAGTGAGATCTGTCCCTGAAGGAGTCGTGCAAACCCCAGTTGTATCGCAGTATCCTCAGCCGAGAGATGTCAGGAATGTGCTGTCTCAGCAAACCTTGCAAGGACCGGTCAAGAAACTTGCATGGCATTTTCCTCAAGCACCCCAGCTAATAAAACAGCTAGCTGTGGACTTTGAAATGCGGCTACCTGGCCCTGTCAGAAGTGTGGCAGTAGAATGTGGTGAGAATACAGTGTATGTAGAGGTGAAGGAAGATATGTTTGGAACTGGGGAGCTGATTGATCCTCTGGCTCTCACACTGGGTGGCTGTGCTGCTACAGGAGAAGACCCTGCTGCTAGAGTTCTTATATTTGAGTCACCGTTGCAGGCCTGCAACAGTACTTTGAGTGTATGTGTCTAGATGTTCTTTGAGTAGTGTTTTTTTTTTTATATAAAGACTTGACCATGAACTCTGCTTCTCTTTCCAGGTGGCTGACAACGAGCTGGTCTATGACTTTGTCCTTGTCTATGCACCAAAGGTTTGGTCTGCTGATGCCCCTGTTCTAAGAACCCCCAGTGCTGTAGTTGGTCTTCAGTGTCACTACCCAAGGTATCTCACAGAATAACTGCCAAGTGTTGGGACTCTTACTGAATTGTTCCTAACTTGTCTTTCCTAACAGGCTCCACAATGTAAGCAGTAAAGCATTGCTGCCTGCTTGGATACCATATGCCTCTACTCAACTTGCAGAGGATGTGCTTCTCTTCTCCCTGAGGCTCATGACAGGTTTGTATTGTACCTTAGCTGAAATCTATCTTCTGTGTGAATTTGATCTAATGAGGCTTCTCTTCATAGATGACTGGAAATTTGAAAGGCCATCCAACCAGTACTTTCTGGGTGATGTCATGAACCTTGAGGCATCAGTCATGCAGTTCAACCATGTACCCCTGCGTGTGCATGTGGACAGCTGCATGGCCACTGCAGTCCCTGATGTGACTTCAGTCCCCAGATATTCCTTTATTGACAACTATGGGTATGTGGCTGGAAAAGTGTGGGGTTTGACTACTTTACTGAAATAGGAAGATTGTTACTTGTGTGAAAGGCTTTCCAGTTACTTCTATAAGGACAGAAGTACCAGGTTGGACTACTGGAGTACTGGTGACTTGTTGAATTTGGTATCTATAGTGTGCAGAAATGTACTTGACTATTACACTAACTGAATACACTTCAGGTGCTTTGTTGATGCGAAGATCACAGGTTCCAAGTCCAGGTTCATGCCTCAAGCTCAAGCAGACAAGCTACAGTTTCAGCTTGAGGCATTCAAGTTTCAGGAGGACCATATGACTTTGGTAAGTTCCCTCTGCTCATTGGAGAGCATGGTTGTCCAGCTTAGCTTGACTTCTACCCTCTTTCTCTACAGATCTACATTGCCTGTGTTCTGAAGGCAACGGCAGCTTCTTCCCCTGTTGATGCGGAACACAAGGCTTGCTCTTTCTCTAGCAATGGGTATGTTGCTGAGGCAGAGGTTGTGTAATTCTGGTAAGACCTAACTGCTAAAGCCTCTGTCCCCTTACAGGTGGACTGCAGCCTATGGCGATGACCGGGGGTGTGTCTGTTGTGACACCAGCTGTGCCTTAAGGAAAGATCGAGTATCAGATCAAGGTATGTTGGGAGGAGATGGGCCTTGTTCTCTCAGCTTGGTTGGATGAGGTGCTGAATCTGGGTTGGATTTGGAAACGATGATCTGTGCTTTCAAAGATTTTAAAGACTTTCTGTGGGCTCAGTCTGCTTTCTTTCTGCAGGTCTGCTCTTGGAAAAAGTAACTCTTGGCCCAATCCAAGTTAAGGGAGAAGCTTGAAGACATGGCCTGTTTTATCAAATAAATGCTGTTTGTGCAACTACCCGTGTTGGTATTTTGGGTGGGGGGGGTGGGTTGGGTGTTGGGGCCCACATGCCTAGGTTAAGTTTGAGGGAGCCAGTTTTTGGCAATGGAAGTTCATTTGTACATTTGTGGTGCAGGTCCAATGCCCATGAACTCTTTGCTGCAGTTCTCAAGCGTCCATTCCATCCGTCTTATGCAAGGCCTTGCTGTTTGAGGACCAAGCAATTTGTTTGAAGCAATTTGCTAATCAATGGCAGATCCCTAGTCAAAAATGTGACCACAACTGAGCAGTCCAACATGCTCAGACTTTCTGTTTGGGGCCTGGAACATAAAAGGAGGCCTATTAAGTCCAGACCTAAACCCAGCTTCTACAACACCATGTGCGTTCTTTTGTGTGGGTCATGGAACCAGTTGCAGTGCACATGGTTGTAAAGTCCATCTAAAATGTATATTTGAGGACAAAAAGGTGTCAAGCAGAGCTGAAAGTAGTTTAAGCTTGTACACCTATTATCAAGAACTTGTCGCTGCTGGAGTAGGAAGCGATAAAAGGTGTAATGGATCTTAAGATGCAGTAACGTTCAGCTTCCAGCAGATGGCAGCTGTCTTTCATTCTTGTCCATATCAACTCTTGGACCTTCTGTAAAACATGTTTCCAATACGGGGTTGGGGTATCACAGTTCTAGACTGTTGATGTGGAAAGCTAATGGGGACAACCTCAGACTCTTTCTGTCTAATTTCCATGTTTGTCTTGTTAGTTCTGTGTTCCAGTGACAACTGTCTGAGTGCTAAAGCCAGCACAGCGCTATCAATAGCACGCCCACTATAGCATCACATATAAGAGGCTCTTGCCTGCAAAGAAATGAGCTGTCTAGTTACTCTTGCTAACCCACTTTAAGGTTTCAAAGATGATCAGGGCTATTAAAGTGACCTTTGACAAACATGAACACCACAACACAAAATTCTTCCTTTGCATTTAACCTATTCAAGTGAAGCAGCGGGCAGCCAGGGACACGGTACCTTGCTCAAGTGTACCTCAGAGGTGCCACTAGTATTTAAGATGAGACTAGCTCACTTCTGTTGGTCTGTGGAGAAATGTTCTCATTACACTATGTAAACGTACACTGCTGCTGAAGTAACCTTGTGTGCAATACTAATAGTTCACATTCAAATCATGACTGAGGGACATAGTAATACATTGTTAAAATGTCTGATTAGATGCTATAAGCAGCGGCTAGGTCAATGTCTAACAAGCTCAAAATATCTGCATACGGGTGCAGTATTGCTTTGGCACTGACATTGTGAAGCTAGTAAAATGGATAAATGCAGGTTTCTTAAGCAAATTTGAAAGTTTATGCATGACATATTTTTGTCGTGCCATGCTCATGTGTGTATGGAGTATTTACAGCTGCGTCAAGCACAAATCTCAGCCAATCAGGTTTTAGAGCCAGAACTAACATAGCTTATAAATGACTAAATATAAGGGGTGTTTCACAGCCTGTGTGAATATTGGGCTAGCTGTAAATCAGCCACACATTTGCTTATATCAATTGTTTCTTGGTGGTGGGGTTTGCAACTACACAGAAATGCAGAACAATCATGTTATACAATCATTATCTGTTAACAGAATGTAAAACACCCTGAATGCCTTCATTTTACCTACCCCATTTGTACCAGCCATATCTACTTTCTTGCTCTGGGGTTCTGTCTGTTCATCCCCTGGCATATTTTGTATATTCTGTATACTGAAGTATGTGCTGTATGTTCAGTTTTGGAATGGTTTGGTCAACATTTCAAGTTCAGGCACTTATCCCAGATGTAATCAGCCAAAACATATCTGGTTCTGCTTCTTTAACCCAGCAGTGGAACTACAACGGTTAGGCTGCTAATAAAAGACCAAAAGTCAAGCCACTCGAATATTTGCCATAAGTATATTCTTGAAACTACTTTCAACCTGCTTAAGCTCTTCAATAAGGTGGAGCAGACTTGTCAGTGTAACTCCATGCCTTCCTTACTGACATTTTTTTGACAGGATCTAAGGTGTAACTTAGCTGCCAGTAACTCCGCTGAATAGCGGATGTTGATTTAAGTATAGCATTACAGGTTTGAAGAACAGATGTGAACTGCTTGAGCACTGATGTACGTCGCTCTGGATAAAAGAATCTGCTAAATGCCGTAAATGTAAGCACATCTTGACTTACTGTGAGCTATGTTACTGTGTTGCTCATAGCTCCCTCATAGAAATGCAGCCCTTAATCTTACTGCTGTAGAAAAATGAAAAGCCACATTTTCATGGTGACATGAATTGCCATAAAGAGCATTATGGCCTTGGCAAATTGTCCTTTTTAGCAGGTGGTAGAATCGTCAGCAGTGAAGTTCATAAGCACGCACTAAAGGTTGCTTGGCTTGGAAAGTAAAAACTGGCCTGGCGGTTTAATACTTTGCTATTGCAGCCATTCCAGTCTACTGGGGATTTTCTCTGCCTCTTATACTGCCTGGCCTGTAGAAAAAATTACCAGGTCCGTCTGTAAAGCAGTGTCTGGCACGTGGACAGGGCCTGGACTTGGGACTATCGGAGGGCTTTCTGAAGCTCTGGACAGGTGCCGGGAAATGTTGCTGTTCAGCAGTGATGACTACCAGACTTTAAAGGGGAATTCCACTGATTTTTCAAGAGTTCTGCCTAATTAAAACATTAAATATTATACAGAGTGGTTTGATGCCTCTACAAAAATACTTCACAGAAAGTTACTGAACAAAATATAAAAATGTTTTGTTGTTTAATGATACTTTTACAAATAGCTTTTGACCTGAAATGCATTTTTGAAAGTACATGCAGGGTGTTGTGAGGCAAAGAAAATGTATTTTTTTGCATTTGCTATCATCAGCATTACCTATAAACACTAAGAAGACATGTGGAGGTTCAGTTGTGGGTCTGGAAAGTAAATAAATTGTAAAATATTTGTGTAATTAAAAATTTCCTCAAAAAAGCTGCACTTGCAAGGCAGGCCTCTATGGTTGAAATTAGTTTGTACAGCACAGCCCAGAAATGCTCAATCAGAATGAAGTCTAGAGAATTTGGAGGCCGAGTCAACACCTTGAACTGTTCGTCTAATTGTTAAAACTGTTCCTGAGCACTGTTTGGTAGAGTGGTAAGGTGCATTATCCTGCTGAAAGATGCGACAATGTTGCAATGAAGGGGTGAACTTGGTCTATTGTGATGTTTAGGTGGGTGGTTCATGTCAAAGTAATATCCACATGAGATTCAGGACCCAAAGTTTCCCAGCAGACTGTTGCCCAGAGCATCAAACTGCCTCTACCGCCTTCTTTTCATAGTACAACCTGGAGCCGTTGCTTCCCCAGGTGAGCAATGCACACACCTGACCGTCCACATGATAGAAAATGTGATTCATCAAACCAGGGTGCAGTTTGGCTTTCCCCATGCACATCAGTGAGCCTTGGATGTCCATAATCTTGACACCAGTTCACTGTTTGTCCTTCTTTGGACCACTTTTGGTAGCTACTAACCACTGTATTCGGGGAACACTCCACAAGACCTGCTGTTGCGGAGATTTCCTACTCCCAACACATCACAAGAACTGACTGTTCACTTGTTGCCTAATATATCCCCCTTGTTGCCTAATATCTCAGCAGATAATCAATGTTATTCAATTCACCTGTCAGTGGTTTTTCAACTTTTTCAGTACTAGTATGTGCTTCTTTATGTGCTTCTAAAGAAAAGAAAATGCTAAAAAAAGCAAAACTTCCTTCAGTAGGAATCCATAAGGTGCACAGTTCAACTTACAACATACATATTCTGACCATTCCTGGAGATATATACAATTGTAATTGCATTTTCTTACTCTAAGTCACATCAGGCTCCCAGTAAACATAATTAAACAATTTAGCAAAAACATTATGTGTTACACTGTTATTTTCATTGTATATGTATAGATACATGTAGATGATTAAACTAAAAACCTTATTAAAATCTCAAATTAATGTGCCACCATATATACATGTATTCACTCACTCACTCACTTTCTGAAACCACTTAATCCTCACTAGAGTCGCAGGTACCCAGAGCCTATCCCAGAGTCTACCCTGAGTCTATCCCCGAGTCTATCCCTGAGTCTACCCAGAGTCTATAAAGGAGTCTATCCCAGAGTCTATCCCGGAGTCTATCCTTGAGTCTACCCAGAGTCTATAAAGGAGTCTATACCAGAGTCTATCCCGGAGTCTATCCCTGAGTCTACCCCAGAGTCTACCCCAGAGTCTATCCCGGAGTCTATCCCTGAGTCTACCCCAGAGTCTACCCCAGAGTCTATATCGGAGTCTATAAAGGAGTCTTTCCCGGAGTCTACCCCAGAGTCTACCCCGGAGTCCATCTCGGGGTCTATCCCAGAGTCTACCCCCGAGTCTATCCCGGAGTCTATCCCGGGGCTAATGTGCGCTAGGCAGGGACTCAACCTGGGCGGGACACCAGCCCACCATAAGGCTATATATGTATTTGTTATAATATATTTGAAAACAATTTACAGGTGTGCAGGCAAATGAACACTGAGCAGACAGATGTGCAGGTGCATAAGGGATCTAATCTGAGATGTGTGTATGCCCAATGGAAGCCTATAGTAGAGGATTTTTGTGCCATATTCGCGAACAATACACCAACACAACACTGTGGAGACTTCATATATAATTCACTTCAAGTCATGTGTTCGTGTGTGTGAATGTATGTATATATATGTATACATATATTACGTATATATCTGTGTATATCCATATATTTATTGAGTTTTTCGTTTTTTGTTTTTTTTTTTATGATAAATCAGGCCATTCAGTCATTTTTTTCTTTTTCAATGACTTTGCCCCCAGTGACCACACGGTGGAGGTGGGAGGGAGGGGGCTGGGGGCGGGATTAAACGCCTTAACCAGTGACGTACAGTCTATTTTCCACCCGTTTCTACACTAGGCCCCGCCTTCCTGCTCTGCGATTTGCTAACACTTCATAGTACTACAGGCTTGTTCGAACTATTAGCCAATCGTAGCGCGGCATTTGGTTGACTGTGTCCAATCACAGCCGAAAGAGGACGGGCTATTCCTGAATGCGGGCGTGTTAAAAAAAAGCCTAAGAGCCACCCGGCGGAATAAAAGAGGTTGAAAAAAAGCTCAACATCACTCGTCGTTTTTAAGTCAGCACGGAAAGAGGCTGGAGGGAAGACTAACATCAGACAAACTGCACTTATTTATCTATTTTTTAGTGTTGCGACAGAGGTAGACATCCACAGATGGTGAGTGTTTTGTGAAACCGGTTCTCTGTTTGTAACATTAACCCCCGTCCACCCTCCTCCTCCTCTATTGTGATCAGGCTGTGCTAACAGGCTAACTGTAGCCTGGGCTCCTGGTCCACCTTAAATCCTGCAGAACTTCACCTTC
>JBBPCY010042142.1:0-13493 GCA_037974405.1 Brachyalestes nurse
ACGGTTGTCTGGCCGTTATCTCCCAGTGGTGAACCTGTCAATGGGAGGGTGCTCAGGGATGCCTTTGAAGGCCAGAGTTCTCTGTTCCAGGGGTGTGAGATAGCCCCCATTGTTCTGGATCTGGCATCCAGATGAAAAGAGATGATAATTCAGGGGTCTCTCTCTTGGTTAAAATTTTAATCCAAGTTTGAAAGCAACTGTGTCCAATTCAGGTGAATCACAATTTCCTGTGATCCTACAACTGCTGGTAACACCACTGAGGTACCCTTGAGCATGGTACCGTTCCCACACACTGCTCCCCGGGCGCTGTGTTCCTGGGTTAAAATCAGAGGAAGAATTTCATGCTGTGCTGTGGTGTGTTCATGTATGACGAAATGGTCCTTTCAGTTCACTTAACTTCACTTAGGATGGTCCACCTGGTACATCCTAATCTGTAATATCATGTGAATGAAACACATGCATCATGTACTGCGACGGCAATGAATGAACTAGCTGCACAGTTCTTCAGTTACAAACACCATTAGCTTTGATCTCAGCTATTAACGATTGGGGAGAAGGTGAAGGGGAATGGAACATACTTTAATGTTGATGCTGTGACCACTGACAGATGTGTATGCAGTAATATGTTAAGATTAGATAAGATTAGAAAGAACTTTATTTAACCTGAGGGAGTCAATAGCATGCTCCGTGCAACAGAAGAACAAAATAAAACAATATCATTTTTTTAAAGAAAATGGACAATAAACAATAAACTCTAGTGTGATACAATTATAGACATTATTGTAACAAGATAAACTGTAACACTGACATGTCTGTGTGTAAGCTTTAGTGTGCTGTACCAGCAGATCAGTCAGTAGTGCAAAGTGACTTAGTGTTAATACAGTTAGAATAAAAGTAAATGCAATAAAATAGCAGCAGATAAGGTATATGGTAATCTCATAAGGGGATGAGATTACCATATTTCACATTCAGTCAATTCACAGATAAAAAAAAAAAACAGTTCCAATTCTGAACAGAATGACATAATACGTGTATGCACAGTAGAAAAAAAATCATGTCCATTCTCAGAAGGCTGCATGGCCAAGAATCAGATCGACTTGGCTCAGATATGTATCACACTGAGGCCAAACAACAGACTCGTACCATTTCAGCCCGGTAATGTGCAGTTCATAAAATGCTGAATAAAATGCCTATTATTCGTCTGCCTATTACTCTTATTTTTAAATGTTGCACCAATGTTTTTTACACACTTAAAATGTCAGAAAAAAGTAAATATTGTGACAAAACTGATGAGATATATTTTTAATCTTTAGCTGTCAGATTGATTTGGTGTGAAGTTTAATTGTTTTGAGTTTATTTTTGTTTTTGGCTTGATGATTTGCATACACAGTAAATTGAAGTGTCTGAGAGCTTGCACCGCGGAGAAATCGCGCTTGGAACGCGGGGGCTCTGGTGTGGAATTCGAAAAAAGCTACAGCCTGTCCTGAGTCCCCTTGTGTGAAAACATCCAGACATTGCCACAAAAAAGCAAAAAGGCGGGTGATATTTGCAGGTTCCGCGTTATTGTGGGGATTTCCACATAAAAGTAGTTTGGTTCTCAAAAAAAAACTTTTTTGAGGTTTACTGTACACTGCAGTTCAGCAGTTGCTATATGCATATAAAAAAAGTTATTTTATAAAATAACGTGTGCAGTGTGGGCCTAATATTTATATAATAACTTTTGCAGTTTGGGCCCAAACTACTTACCAAATGTATTCTTAGATTTTGTATATATTTATGGAAAGATTATAATTTACACCATTTTCAGTTTTCCACTTTTGTCAGATGTAGTCGAGCCAAGGCATGTTTAGAGTCTCACAATCCGCTCAAACCTTAACCAGCGCTTCATTAAGGTACTGTAGACTTGTTGCCTACTTCTAACAACTACAAGCAGCCATTTTAGACAACACCAGGGCTGGAGAGGACTGATTTTAAATAGACTGATTTTAAGTAGACCTCCTACTTCAGAAGTTTTTGAGAACAAGCTCTGGTGTCTGGTGTATCCACATTAAAGTAAAGTCGGCTATTCGTTAAAGTTTGTTAATGTTTAGGATTTGAACAGGTTAAAAGAAGTTTTAGATCTATTAATGGAAACTATTTGTGGCTATTGACAATTTAGTGTTTTCAGTCAGTGATAGTCTCATAACTCCACTGCTTAATTAAAGAGATTAAAATGTATATGCAAACTGATTAACTACTGAGTTATGTGGAAAATTCTGTAAATTATTTAATTTAATTTCATTCATCTTTGCCAAAATATTCCTTTAATTAGCTATTTAAATAATTTTCAAATGAAGTTATCTGCTTGACTTCCTGGTGTTAATTTTATTTGAAATGAATTCTTGGTGGTATATACCTCTCCCATTCATTTTATTATCTAAAATTTTTACCCTTTCTAGTTTCCAGTGATTGTTTAAAAATTGTGAATTGTACCTGATTAGCATAAGAGAATCATGGTATCAATATTGTGGTGGCCCAGTGATTAAGGAGTTTGCCCAGTGATCAGAACAGCTTAAATTAAAGTGTAAAGTGACCATTCTGTCACACTGTGTGCTGTGTTGTGTTCCTGTACTATGACAAAATGGTTACTTTATTTTTATATTCATTTAAAATGGTTGAAAACATGATTCTAACATTTTTAATCAGGGTGTATGTATTTGGATGGATGAAATTAACATAATTACACTGAAGTGCCTCTAATACTGCTTTAATTCAGTTTTCAAATGTGTGTGTGTGTAAACATTGTGTGCATCTGCTTTTAAAAGTACCGGTTGTGAAAAAAACGTGGGCGAAGGACGCGCCACTGCTGGAGTATTACAGCGATGTCACAGACCAAGATATCCCCACCATTGACCTGGGGTTGCCCAACACAGAGAGAGGTCAGTAGCATGCTCTTTGTTTTGCACTTCATTTACACCAGCATCAGAAAAACTACACAATTCGATTAAGCTGCTAGCTTTCCAATCATTGTCTTCAGAATACTAAATTCAGGACCAGACTGGTAAACCAAACCTATGATTACTTTCGAATTAGGTTAAGTTGGGCACTCAGTATTTGTCAGGCTCTGGTTACACCTCTGTTCAAAAAGCTCTCCTTCAACTCTGCTGAAGAATTATCAGCTGATCTCATTGCTTCCATTCTTATCCAGAATCATTGAAATGGAGGTCACAAACAGGTCTCAGAATTCCTCTCTTGGAATGATCTTCTTGAAACCATTCTGGTTTCAATACTGTCCATTCCACTGGAACGGCTCTGCTATCAGTGACTGAAGCTTTAAAATTGGTGAAGACTGAGCGGCAATTTACTCTACCTCCTTGGGCTCAGTTATTTGCTCTCATGGCTTCTCCTACCACTGCTATGCTGAACCTTTTATCAATCTTCTGGTTATCCAAGCCAAACGTTTTATCACTCAAAATATCAATATAAAAATTGCCCCTTCCTGGATGCCAACCAGCGATCTTTCTCTGAACACATTGCATCTGTCTTTCGGTCATGTCGCTTCCCCTTATAAAAACATGAGGAAAATCAGGCCGTTCCTGACTAACTATGCCACCTAACTCCTGGTACCAGCCATCTCTCACCTCGATGACTGCAATGCCCTTCTAGTGGGTCTTCCAGCTTCCATGGTAAGACTCTCACAGCTGGTTCTGAGTGCAGCAGCATTCGCATGTCACCCCACTGCCGATTTACCTACACTGGCTACACATGGCTGCCCGAATTAAGTTCAGTCACTAACTCTTGCCTACAGAGTGACATCTGGGTCAACACCCAGCGACCTTAATCCCATCATTCAGCCTTATGTTCCTACTCACTCCCTCCACTCTTCCAAGGAACATCATCTGCCACCCCTACACACAAGGCGTTCTCATTCCGGTTCCCAGACGGGGAATTAGTTGCCTAAGGTGATCAGAGCAGCAGAATCCCTCTCTATCTTCAAACACCTCCTGAAGACTCATTTGTTCAGAGAGCATCTTCTTGCACTACTCTTACATAAAGATTTTAGCACTTGGAACTCTCCTTGGAACAGGTTCTCACACTGTCCTGAAGCTTGTTTCCTCGTATTTTAAGTTGCTTTGGATAAAAGCGTCATCTTTCCCCAGTTGAGACTACATGTACTTCACCAGAAAGTTCCCCTTTTGACATACATTGTGTAGTCCTAATATAAGGTAAAATAATACGTAAAGCTTCGCAAAGCTGACATTACTCTTTGTACTGCTAATGTTGTTAGTGTAAAGTTGAACAATCCTGGTTCACACTGGCACTATTGTGTATAGTTCTGCTCTAATGACTGAGCGCACCCGGGTTCTTGGATAGAGGATGTCAGTCAGTCAAGTTCAGCATATTATTAGACCCACACCAAGACAGTTTCTTGCACTTTGCTGTGTATTTTATATAACACACAGATCCCTGAGCTTTTACTATTTGAGTTCAAGCAAAAGGTACTCTGTCTGATTCTCCAAAAATGAAACCAAACTCTTGTTAAAAAAAATAGAACACTGGATGCTACACTTAGTAGTTTTTAGTAGTTTTCAGTCAAATTAGTAATTACTTCAATTTAAATGGTTGCTTTACTGACTTTCAGTCAATGTTCCATCATCATAGTACTGAAACAAAAAATGATATTCATCTGAATGCAGATGCTGTTAATATCACCGTCTGGCTACTATTTGATCCCAGTGCAGCCTTTGACACTGTCAGTGCATCCTTCTGACACACACAGATCATGACATCATCTACCGCTTCTGTAAGGGAAAGAATGTTAAACTGGTCAATCCTACATTCTGGGATTTTATTTATGGCTAACAAACATTTTTTACAATGGCCATTTAAGCTAAATGAGCATAAAAGCATAAGAAATAATGATAATAAGACTGAGCAGATCCCAGCTAGGACCGAACTGATCCTGATTGCTGCCAGGATGTATAAACTTCATTCTAAAATGATAATCACAAACATAAATATTACTTTCAAGTATTATTTTAAGGTTATTATTTTAAGAGCTCGTCTTTGAAGAACGTTTAGCTAGTCTGTTGAACCGCAGGTTGCTGTTGAATGGCCTTGGGCTGTAAGTGACATCAGGTTTTATCATCCTGCCTGAAATTCTCAGACAATGGACCAATTAAAAAATGATCAATGAGGGTGGGATATAAAAACTGCAAAGAAAAAAAGCCTGAATCTCTCACACATGCACAAAGATTTTTTCTTTTCTACGCTCCAGTTGTTGAAACGGTGGTGTGTGTGTTTCAAAATATTTAGATTTTTGCTATTTTTAACCAGTTCTTTTTACATAAAGATTTAGTATTATAAAATTCTAGTGGTGCACCCGTTTTTTTGTACTTGGTATTTTTTCAAGTGGAGTCAGTCTCGTAAAAACTAGGATGTTAGAGCCAGGGGTTCCTAAATTGGACATGACACTGACTACAGAATGACAATATAACATTAAAGGTCTCTATGCTTGATTTGCAGTGTTGTTCTTGAAAAATCTGACAAATCTGATTATCAGAGCCTACTGGGCTGACATGCTCATTTGTGTGTCTAAGCAGGAAGATTTTTGAAAATACTTCTGATGTGGACCGTGTTTTTAGAAAACTTTTTTAAATAGTCAGAAACATAGACGAGGACTTTTTTTGCTGGAGCTTCAAAGAACAGTCAAATTGTTTCTAGATTGTTTCAGTCAATTTTATGTTTCTAGATGCAAGCTCGAAATTCGTTGGAAAATGAGTGGGGAACACATCTCTCTTTATTTTGAGGTCTCCCCATATGGGGCCCAGATGGCATGCTTTAATTAACCGATTTTGTGCAGTTTCATATTAAATGTTTAATTTTGTTTGGGTTTTCAGGGCACTGTGCAAAGACATTTGCTATCTTGAGGAGGTTCGGAAGTGGAGTAGTGACACAAGCGTCTTGGCTGCTCCTGGTGGACGATGACACCTTGATCAGGTAGCACATAATACTCCTTGAACAAACAGGAACACATTGTTCAGCCCTCACCTGAACTCTCTAGCACACATTAATCGAAGTGGGCTTTGTGTGAAATTAGATATCAGATCCACCCACAGAACAGCTCTCACATTGTGTGGTAAAGCACAGTCTTTCACGTCATTGTCACTTGATACGCAAGCGTCCTTTCTGCCATTAAGAGCCATGAACACAACACATTCCACAGTGGACTCACCTTCATTTAGTGTGAGAATGTTTTCATTCAGCACAATTCTAACTGCCGTTTTCCCATTTTTACACTGATCCGATCATGATAACAATCCAGTATTCACTACCCTGCATGAAGAAGTAAAGTTCACATATAGCCAACAACTACAGGTTATTTATTTAATTGCACTATTTAAGAAATGTTTAAAAAATAACAGTAGAAATGTGTGTAGACCATTTACAGTAAAACAACTGAAATTTTACTGTAGCTTGTTCTCAAGGTGCTTATAATAATTAAAATGTGGTGACCGTTATCCTGTGACCTCCTTTACTCCCCTTTACATTATGTTTTGTGATCAGCAATTCAGTGATATTTTTTTCTAAATCAGAACTGGATCTGATTCTTTCTTTTTCCCCTTCAGTATCTAATCCAGCATTTTCTGCTGAAATGATCTCATCCTGCTAGTGTGCATTGCATTGTTGCCTTGTTTATGAATTTTTGTTGGTTTCACAAAAGGTCCACAACCTTGTACTTTACTCAGTGGAGCTGCAGAAGAGCATCTTTTTTCATATTCGCATTCACCTTGACCTAACTTGTTTAGGCTTCCCAGCCTGTGGGTGGTGACTGTTCCCTAGGCCGCACGCCACAGTGGTGAAGAATGCGGGCAGCACCCCCTAGTGGGTGGCAGTTTGTCCAGCTGGGGGTCTAACAACATCCGGAGGCATACTGTTGTGCCGCTGAGTGCACAGCAGTTAGTTAATTCTTTTGGGGGGAAAACACCAAAAAATGCAGAAGAAAAAACACCAGGTGAAGGCGTTGGCCAGCTACAGCCTGACCCTGATAGGTCCATCAGGGTCAGGCTGTAGCTGGCCCTGGACTGGCTCAATTTGCAGTTCAACCCCTGGCTCAACCCACCACCCATCCCATAGAGAAAACTGATTAGACCCTTTTTGGAGCTGAGATGGTGCGTTTGGTGCCTAGAGCAGCACCTCTATGTGGACTGTGCCTACCGGGGTCTATACCTGTGCTGCTGCTGCGTGAAGACGCAGGAGCTCCTGGAGAAGGACTGGTCCCCGGTGCCTGAGTGGCCCACGACCTGCACTGCCCGACAAGACCACCTCACCCCTCTCACCCCACACTTGTCGCTATCTCCCCTTCTTCTAGCCGCAAAACTGGACGAGCCCTGCCCTTACCCGCCACCCCCTGAGCCTGCACCTTTCCCTGAGCCCCCTTGCTTCGCTCCTGCTTCGCAAGAAAAGAGATGCATGTCTAAAATAAACTTCACACAAGCATTAAGATCACCTAGAATTTATGGGGGCATCATGGTTTGATGCTGTTTCTCTGCAAATTGTACTGGGCAATACACATCATTGCCGGAAACATGAGCGATGTACTGGGTCATATTAGGAAAAAATTTACTCATCAACCAAGAAACAATTCCACTCATGGCAGTCGATGGGTGATCCAAACAAGCAACATTTATTGTCAGAGAACTTATGTAACTGTACTTATGTAACTAGCAAAAATCTAGATCTGGCAGATTCTCCTCTATTCTATATCTTTTTTAATTTTAAATGCAGAGATTCATCAGGTGAGAGAAAGCACTCTGTACTTAATGATTCTGTGATTGCTCCCCAGCTTGCCTAGACTGAGGAGGCTGCTGCGCTGTTACGATTCCAGTGAGCCAGTAAGCATCGGAGAGCGCTATGGCTATGGCCTCAGCCAAGGTGGCTACAGCTATATCACCGGTGGGGGAGGGTGAGCCTTCAAGATATACAACCCACACAGTACTGCTGAATGAGCAGAGGAACAGCGAGTTAACTAGACATTGTCACATTACAGCATGCAAATTTGTCAGCTAGATAACTAGTGAACTGAACAATTAGTTTTTTCTGGTCACCTTACACAGCAATATCTCCAAAACACAAAGCCCTTGAGCTACACTAGAGCTGTGTCCGAAATGTGCACTTGTTCACTCGTTCACTACATAGTGTTTGCTATATAGGGGGCTAACTAGTGAACCAGGGGAGGTGACGTTTACTTAATGTTTACTTAATTTCGGACACTCGGGATGTTACGTTTTTACTAACTGTTGCTGAAATAGTGCGCCGGATCCTGGCAGTTTATCTCTGTGGCATAAACACACGTCTCGTCTCTCTAGTTCAGACACAGCCCGCACATGAGGGGGGGTCTGGTGGACACGGAGACAGATAGATCCGTCCGGGGGGTACTACCAGAGCTGGACTGGACGTTGGGTAAATCGGACATTTGACCAGTGGGCCGATGTCAATTTTGGGCCGGCCGGGTAATTTTGGGCTGGCGTGGAATCCCATCTGCCGGCCCGGATTGCGTACCACACCCACCCCTGGACCGCGGCTTGAAATGCCCGGGCCGTTT
This sequence comes from Brachyalestes nurse, assembly GCA_037974405.1. Classification (NCBI taxonomy): domain Eukaryota; kingdom Metazoa; phylum Chordata; class Actinopteri; order Characiformes; family Alestidae; genus Brachyalestes; species Brachyalestes nurse. Next base: position 8,585 of record JBBPCY010042142.1, read on the forward strand.
TTTTTTTTCAGTCCAGTGCAGTGTGTCTGAAAAGTGCACTCCTTCACTATGTAGGGCACGGTAAAAGAAACCCGCAGTGCATGATGGTATATGTGTCTTCATGTAGTGCACAGTTTTAAATAGGAATTTCAGTTCTCTTCAGTCCATAAAAAGGTATTTAGAATATTTATTCCCATGTAAACTAACATGCCACAGCAGTTTTCATAGAAACCAGACGAATAAAACATTTAACGCTTTTGAAAGCCAATGCACAGAACATATTACCTGAAGTGATTAAAACTGAATGGCCAGATGCCTGATTCAACATAATGGTCTCTGGTTCCTATCACCCCTGCTGTAAAGAAACAGGGTCAGTACATTTCTCTGTAATAAACCATTTCACATCAGATCTCTCTGAATAACTCTGCACTGAAGCAATAGTTAGTAATAGAAACCTATAACCACCAACTACATTGTTCCTGCAGTTCCTTAAAAAGTCTGAAAATGTCTTATTTTTTTAGTTCTAAAGGTATTGAATTTAGGGATATCTTACTCCAGCATACTTTAATGGGTCAGGTATCAGCCAAAATAAACCTGATCCAGTTTCAGTTCTTTCTTGTTTACTCCAATGATGAAGAGGTGTCATACATGGACATTATCCACAGCCTGCAGCAGTGAGCTGTGTTGCAGGAGATTATAAAGCCGTCTAATTTCTGAGCCAATGCTCTGTTACAGTGGAACATTAGAACTAATGATATCTGAAACAGCAGTGTTTCTAATGTGTAAAATGTTGGAGCAATGTGAGCCTGAATTATAATCCCTTTTTTAAAAAACTGTCACAGTCTGACATTAGTAGTGAATCTACAATCTTCTGGTAGGTCAGATAGGTCAACAACAAAAACAGCAAAATAGTGCGTATCGAATCACACAAAATGATACACAACAAAAATATCTGAAATATTGCTCCACACATCTTTGCATAAAGTAATCTGAAATAGACAAAAATACTGTGTGGTACCAGACCTGTTGCAACATAGTGGTATTTATAAAACAAAAGGCTGGTACTTTGTTTTGCTATGCGACAAAGTTTTGAACAGTTTTATAGGTTGCAGTGTGAATCTTTTTTCAGTTCCTTAATATTTTAGGTCTGCAGTTCGCTATCAGGGCGCTGAATGACATCTCCTTATACAACTTAAGTGCAATAGCTGCAATCTCGTGCAACATGTCTTATGTCTGAGTGACTGTTCTCATTTTATATTTAAATCCTTTTGTAATTATATATAATTACGACTTTTATAAATTCGACTTTTGCTTTCACCAAGTCTGAAACAAACTATGCTCAATCAAGGTCTCAGCCTTTAGCTTCATTGTTACATCTTGTCCTTTACTATGAACATGGCTGGCATGCTCTGTCTGACACACCTAATCTCACCTGATCATGTGGTTTTTTCGGCAGAATGGTGTTCAGCAGGGAGGCAGTGCTGAGGATCCTCTTCAGTGGCTGTGGCTGTTATAGTCCAGATGCTCCAGATGACATGGTATTAGGGATGTGCCTCAGTACACTAGGACTCTCCGTCACACACAGCCCACAATTTCACCAGGTAATGCACCTGAGCACAGGCCATTAGTTTCATTGTGCAGTGATTGTTAACAGACTTAATGAAACACTCAGATGGTTTATGGTGTTCACTTTAAAGCATATCATAACTGTGGAAGACAGTTTTATGAGCCCCTGCTGAGCTCTTGCCGTTGTTATTTTCCTGGCACTCAGGCCCGTCCAAATGATTACCCCAAAGAACTCCTGCTCCGCCAGAGCCCCATCTCCTTCCACAAACACTGGAACATCAACCCTGTGGCCGTGTACCAAAAGTGGCTGAGGGACACTGAGGATCCATTTCTGCATCTTTTAGAGAGAGACTACAGACAGGAACTTTAACTCGGCACATATGGATCTCGATTTGCAGAATTTTGTGTACATTTGTGGAAAAATTCACGGTACCACTTTACAGTAAGATTAGCCTTTACATTGATTATAAATGCTTTAAAGTGTGTTAATGGTTATTAATTAACGGGTAAATTAATGACTATTAATAAGCAGCTATAACACACAAATAAAGTAACCAGCTGTTTGCCAGATAGTGAGCCCACATTTATCAACGGTGTTAAAGCTCAGATCCTGCTGGCTACTGACCTTACTTTGTCTTCTTCACCAGTCAATATTATAACTGTCTGCCTAATCAGATTCTGTATTTATATTCATCAGACAGAGCAGCTCACTGTTGCCCTTTTTTGTTGTTATAGCTGCTTATGATTTCATTGTGTTATAGCTGCTTATGCTTATGAATTGAGATGTTTATATCATAATACCAGTTACTCAACTGATTTTATACCATTTAGTTTTGTTGTATTCATTTTGTTCCACTTTGTTTTATTTTTGTAGATGTGACTTCCATTAGAAACACCTGTGTTCCTGTCCATAATGCAGACAAATCATTTCTGTCCCATCTGTGGTCATGCACAATTTGCCATGAACCTGCTACCACATTATTGGACATTTTCTGACCAACAGAGTCTCTGTTGACCACATGATATTTGAATAATTGGCCCTTCTCAACACAGCAGTGACACTGATGCAGTAGTGTGTGAGTTTTACAATGTACTTTTTCGAATAATAGCCGTTCTGTGGTCAGAAACTGGCTGTGGTATGGCTAATGCAAAATATCTATCAACAGACACCTGCAAAGTAAACCTACATCTTGTGTGTTTCTAATAATAAAGTGGCCTGGAAATTTAATTGTGTGTTTTGGCAGTGTGTTTCGCTGTGAGTTTAGTTTAAGGCGATGATTCTGTGGTAATGCAGACCTGTGGACTTCAGTTTAATGTTTAGTGAAGTAACCCTGAGTTGCATATTAGCTGTTTGTGAGCCAGGTCTGTTAGAGCTGTGCAGTGTAGGTATACTCTAAAACATTGAAGTCACCAAGTCATTTTTGCCTAAATCCTGCTGCACATAAACGGCAAAAAATTATTTCATTCTTATCTGTCTGTATGTCCATTATATGTACAGGTCAGGCTTGGTGTTTTTATATTGATGATCTGCTTGTTTTGTCATACAAAAGCTCTCTCACTGATGGGACATTACAATTGTATGGTAATTGTATTGGGACTGTAGCTTTTATACGGCTTTTAAATACCAGTTACAACAGACTGTGTGCTTTGCGTTAATGTTCTCATGCAATATTTACTGATCTCAGGTTATTGCTACATCATTACACCTGCAAAAGAATTTATCACCATCGTTTTGCTGGTGATCTTAGTTGAAACAGCTAAATGTTTCATTCCCAAACGCACTGTATAGTTGTTGAGTGTTTCATAATGGGGTTTGAGCTATGATATCTTTGGGGAAGCTCATTCTTGAGCAATAACAGACATGCTTTTCCCAGTTTTTGTTTAATTGTTAATAAAAGTACTTTTTTATGACCCACACCCACCTGACCCATTATGAGAGCCTGCCTGACCTGCAAAAACATTCAGTAAACAATGATCCTGACCCAACCCAACACACAATGTTTCTATAAGTGATGCTGCTTTGTCACTTTTTGACCCACCCCACCTGAACCAGCGATATTTTCTAAAAAGTTGCAACAACCACAGTACCCGTGGGTTTCAGGCCAACCCATGCATCACTAGTGGCCAGCATGTAGAAGTGGAGTGGGCCCTTACAGTCACACGGCACGGCACGGCACTAGTGTGAAATTCTTTCTCTGCATTTAACCCAGGGGAAGCAGCGGGCAGCCAGCAAGGCAGCACCTGAGGAGCAGTGTGTGGGGACAGCACCTTGCTCAAGGGTACCTCAGTGGTGCCATGGGATTCAAACCCATGACCTTCTGATTTCAGGGGCAACTCCATTGCCCATTGGGGTGGCCAGGCAGTTCGCACTGAGATCAGAAGGTCATGTGTTCGAATCATCTCCTAGTGTCTTGAGTAAGGTATTGTCCCCACACACTGCTCTCTGAGCGCCCCTCATTGGTGACAGCCCCCTGCTTCACTTGGTGAATGGGTTAAATGCAGAAAAAGAATTTCTGGTTGTTCACACTGTGTGCTGTGGTGTATTCACGTGGCAACCAGCCACCCTCTTGAATGAGAAGAAGGAAGCATTCAGGTCTGGTGACAGGGAAGCAGCTAAGAAGGTACAAAGGCGCTTGTCTGTGAAGTTAAAGGAGGGAAGAGACAGCTACGTGAGAGCAAAGGCTGCAGAAGAACGACACAAGCAACATGCCGATTACAGGGGCAACTCCCAAACCACTAAGCCACAAGCTGTAGAAAATAGGTAGAATCTATTTAAAGAAAAACACAAAGGACTGACATCCATCCTTTGGTTGTGCTGCTGTCCAGTGGGTCTAGTGGTCTAGTGGGTCGGATACTTGCCTCTGGACCAGTGGCGGTTTCTATAAGACTACAGGTGAAACAGTGTTTCACCAAGAAAAATAATACAAAAAAATCACTTTTTTATTGGTGTTAAACAAAATGCTCATAAAAATAAGATTGCTCTCCTAATTTCAGTTTCTCAAGGCTCTGGTCAAAAACGTGAAACAGCGCCACCCCCAACTGCGGTGAAACAGGGAATTTCAGTGAAACATGTTTCAAAGAAGCTCCATTGATTTCAATGTAAACCTCCAGAGACCCCCGCGGTTCGTGTTTTTTTCAGGTTTGAATGGACTCTAATGGAAAATAAGACCCACCCGTGAAACAGGCGACTGCCTACTGTGATAGGGTAGTTCTAAACTTCAAAATGACAGACGTGACTTTATGTCCAATCACTGCTTTTGTTTACACTTCGTTCTATTTTCTGTACAGAGCACGGACCTTGAGTGTGAGACTGAAGCTTCATACATAACAAAACGGGTAAAATATTATTTACTAGTATTTATTA